>OZ002743.1:71527317-71800905 GCA_963924295.1 Dioctria rufipes | reverse complement strand
TACATTAGGAGCTAATAACTCTTTGCCGGCCACAGTTAGCACATACCGTGTAATAATTCAAAAGAAGAGAGTCCACAGTTTATAGTTTTTATAAAAAAACTTATATGTTAACCACCTTTCTATAAAAAAAAGGTAAGAAAATCCGAAACTTTCACTACTGAGAGGTGAACAGTGCGGAGCTGTTTGAGCAGTCGTAATATGACCGGAGGCCCTGTACTTTTTAAGATCCAGGGTATTTTGTGAGATGCTAGATTTTTTCTAAGTCACCCTGTAACTCCAAAGCACTTGATATGCCTCCCCCCCCCCTTCCGCCAAACAAACTTTTGTTTGGTTAGATGAGTACTTCTGCTCTATTAAACACAGTGGAGGAAACACCCTGTATTCACGCACTTGTACATAATGCAAGTATAGTTTTGCACTTCTAAACATGTAAATCTTGAGTCTTCTTGTATCTTGACATATTTTTTTATTCCTAGAAATTTCCCAAGGTAGTTTTCATATTAAAAGAAAAAATAGAGAATAAAAACAATTTTAAATATTTTATTCACAACTCACACTCTCGAAGTGAGCAGCTCATCACCATGAGTGAGCAATGCAATGAAAAAAAAATTTGAAAATGGTCGGACTGACGACTCTTCAAAAAACGAACTCGCGCTTACGAGCATGAGTAGCAATAAAAAATACTCTGAGTCGTTTATAGGGTTTTATTGGATATACTCACCCACGACTGAGCTACTAGCCTAATGAGCTGCTCGAACTAGCGAACATTTCTGTACCCTGATTTTACACGACAGAGTATCAATAGAAAAATGTTAATAATAATTTACTTTCATGTAGTGCGTATTCACTTAATATCAATTCATTACTCATTTAAAATTATAAACCAATTTTCAATCTTATCATCGGAGTAATATGTCAGTAGCGGTTTTTAATTTTTCATTGCCTTCTTCAAGTCATCAAAAAGATTTCTCAATAAAATGATTGGGGAGATTTTAGTTCTGGCTATTTCAAAATTTTTGAATTTCTGAGGTAATTCGTTTTAATAAGAACCTTCTTCAACAGATGAAATTTGATATATAAATTTTTTGCTAGTAACACTCGGCGACTCTTCTGCAGCAGATCTTGAATAGAGACAGAAGGACGTTTTCTGAATAAACGGATTATTTTATTATGAAACTTCAAATTTCCTACTTCCACAATTACATGAAATAGGAAATAAGTTTCTGCGTGTAAGAATTTTCATAATCATTGGTCCATGCAAGTTTAATAAAACAATAATTTTCGAGAAATTATTACATATATTATAAGATCAAAGATAAGTATTAAGAGAAATGCACTTAGACTCAGGTAGCCTGAACTAAAGTGTGAGAAGTTTTGAAAAAGTATGGACTGCACCATTATAATTGTGTGCACGAGTGTAAAATCATTCAGAAATGGATCATGGACCTCGTTAGAAAGTTATAGAAAAATACTAAAGCGACTATACGATGATCTAAAGTTTTTAAGAGCTCTGCTGTGGATAGAATTTTCAAAATTTACACGTATGGCTTGAAAATTTAGCGGAGTGTGTTATCAAGAAATAAGGCGAAACTCATCTCCATCTGCCTGCATAGCATAGAAGATAGGGCTAAAAATGTTGTTCCTGTTATATAAATATAAAAAGAATACGATACGCAATTAGTGATTTTGATTCTTTACTATAATTAAAGATGAGTATTCCAAAAACAATCAAAGATAATGTAAAACTCAACTAATGGTTGCATTTTTCATCATGAGTACAATGTCTTCCCATATGAATTTAAAGAGATATCTAACGAAAATCGACCAGAGCCCTTCTCTCGGTTTTCTATTTTACTGCAGTCATTGCGTTAATTTTTTTTATAATAAAATTAAATTTGAGTGTACTTAAATAATCTGAATATGTTTGTATTGCACTATTATGTAAGTATATACGTACAAAATATGGCTGAAATTCAAAACCTATCATCCTCATCGAATTTATCATTCCGTATATTGGATTCGAACCTACCTAGTTTATTGAAAACTCGCCCATCTACATATGTAAAAATAAAGTCCTTTCATGGGAATCCAGAGGGAAATACAAAACTTCTACTGTGGAACGATAGAAGCAAATATAAGTACATGTGGTTTCCTCCTTCGGGTATTGATTTACTCTCAGGAATTGAAGGTAAAAAAGGAAACATATATTCCGAAACAATCCCCGAACTTTTGTGATCCTATATGTTCGAGAAGGATTTTAACGAGATTTTATTTGGGTCCACTTCATTCACTTCCTGCTGTTAATATTACTCCTGAGCACTTGTATACACGCATACACATCAACTGGTCTCAGGAGATTTAGATAATATAAGTATTTTGTTTTATTTTTGTGTAGGTACATACATGACTTTGAGGAAAACTGGTGATTTATCTTGATTTAGAGGAAACTTCGGAGATCTAATAAGTCCAGGAAAATTTTGTTGTAGATATTTCAAATGGGTTCAAAGTTTTTGGTTTTCTGGTTTATCTCTGTGTGTATCTATGTATATATCAAATGTGACTAGGTAACACATGGGAACTTGTTTAAAATGGATGAAATAGATATCTACCTAAATTTAATTTTTTTTATTTCACTAAATACTAGCAACAATCCTACATGTTTCCATCATAGTTACTACAAATGCAATGATGAACATTTTTAACTGCGATTAACTAAAATGCAAGTCGATCAAGTAATAGGTAAAATTAAAATTATTACTCATTCTAGTGACCAGCTCCGACTATTCATAATTGATACAATTCGTGTTATTATGAATAAAATCAGTAGAAATTTAATACTTATAGACTCAAGAAGCAACGGGGTGTTGATATGATATGTAACAAAAACAATATCAAGAATTTTCCTTATGAGGGAGAAGTAAGTGCATCAAATTTAACATCTGAATGAATGGTGGAAGATGAACAACATCTCTACATTTGAGGCCTCTTAAACTAAAAGTAGGAATCTCCTTTGAACAACTTTCAATACGATTAGAGTGATGCTTGTAAGATGAGAACAAACCAGGACTGGAATAATTCAAGATGAGAGAAACGAGGGTATTAAATAAAACTTTCGTTTTGTAGGCATCATCAAATTCCTTAGCCTAATATTTTACAAAACACAGAACCAAGTTTGCTCTATTGAAAATATTGTCAGTGTTGTCAGTAAAGGTAAGTTTGGAGTCAAACAATAGACCTAAGTCAAGTATCTTAGTAAGTAGTCTTAGAAAGAATTAAGTCGGCACATAAATATTTTTAAATACCGTAACCTAGAAATAAAACTATATGCAGGTTGTCCATAAACATTTTTATTTTTGTCGTAAATACAGGTTATTGCCTAATTATTCATAACTGTAATGTGATTACTCTGGAATTCAAATATAGCATTAGCATAATACTAGTATTTTTTAGTTACGAATTAAATGCTTATTGTCAGCACATTTGTTGTTATTATAAGGTTTTATATAACTTTCTTTGTTGTCTGTTTACTGCAAATCTTGCATTCAAAATTTCGACTAGTTCTAATTGAGCGAGAGCCCGTGACCAATGCAATATAGTAATCTAATATCGTTCTAAATCCAACAATTGGAAGGGCCTTTTGAGTAGAATAGAATTGTAGACTTTGGTAGAGATTGTGTTCACAAGAGTAATTCAATATCAAATAAGCTCTCTGCCGAGTTTACGGCTACGGCTCAGTTGAACCGAGAATGCTACCAATATTCTTATTATGGGCACCTACTGTACCCAGGATGCAAGGTAGCTCTGTAGACCACGCTGTCACATACTTGGACTCAAACCTATTCGCAGAAAGACAAACATAGCAGAGTAGGAACCCTCGATGCACTTTGCATTGAAGAAATCGACTAAGTGTATGAAGCTATGAACTAATAAATAAAAAAAAAAATAATAATAATATAGACAAATACTTTTTAAGAAAAGCTTTCATTTAAAAACAAATTGTTTCCTAACGAAAAATAACATTGTTCGTTGCATAGAAATAAAATTGTGCTCGACAGAAAAATTTGAAAATTTTTCTTTCACACAGCTTAACATTTTTGAAATTGTTTAGTATCAATTTTAAGTTGAAAAGGTATAGTACAAAATTTAATTCCTTTGGTCCTGAGAAAAAGTTTGAGTACACACACTCCTATACTCGGAGGCTTAAATAGACATCCCCATACTCAATATTTTAGTATTTCTATCTTTTTTATTCGAGGTACTAGATTTTTCGCATTTTAGATCGGCACTAACTCGGTAGGATTATGTCCAAACGCAAACGGGGTACACTACTCGCCTCACCTCATTACCAGCTACAATTCGTAGAAGATAAATTTTTCTCTGCATTCTTTTAGAGTGCGGGTAGGAGCCCTCGGTGGAGGCGGGTCGTTCCAATACGGCATATTGCATACTAAATTAAAGGTATCGCCGAGTACTATCGGGTGGTGTCCTTTTTTCTCGATTCAAAAAACTTCTTCAGGACGGTTTTGCGCCGGAAATCCCATTTTCATGCACTTTGGTCACATAAACCCCAATTACTACATTTCGCATATGGTTTTGCAGTTCTTTCTTCCATAGCTATTAGTGCTCTGCTGTGAACATTTTCCTGTAGGAAAACATTTTCCACGACGCACCATCCCGAGAAGTAGAAACGTCCATTTTTTCATCCAAGAAAGTCAGTCAAGCTACATTCGCTCGCCACATCTTTCCCCCGCTTAATTGAAATAAACATTGTTAATAAAATATGTTCAAAGTATCAGAATGCATCGTATAAGACATATAACCCCAGCAAAACATCACTTATACATTTCACGAAAAGCAGGAAATGAGGAATACGTTACTCACCCTCCATTGTGAATGGGAATTGCAGGCATTTGGTTCACACCTTGTAAATATTGTCGACTTTGAGGAAATTTCATTCAAATGGATACTGCCATAGATGGCACAAGAGCTAGATGTCGCATGCCATACTAAAGCAGAGTATACACATTGTGAAATGAATAGTGCATTCTGAAACGGACCATATATCTTTGAGATTGTGACGAATGCAAATGATTTTATAATAGTAGTTTTGTATACATTTGATCGACTTCCCCAACACTTCAGATACGAAAAAATATGAATCACTCGTCGTATACATCATTTCAAACGTTGTGGTCCATTCCGGAATGGACCACCCAGCCATATAAAATTTGTATACTTTTTTGGTACTGCATGCGACATCTAGCTCTTGTGCCATCTATGATACTGCTCTTCTTAGGCAGTGTAGAAATACTGGAGGAACTTTAAAAGGAAGCGCTACACAATAAACCAATAAATGGTGCCAGTGCAGTTTTTATTTAAAATTTAATAATTTTTCATAATTAGTTTCACCACATTTCAAGTGTCTTTGTGATTTTAAGCCACAAGTGTTATTTTGATCGGTAACTTATGCTTCATTTATCTACTTATACCTTTTACAAAACACTTTTACTCCACTGACGTCTTACTTGAAATCCACGTTATGAAATTAATTAATTACAGTAAATACTCTCCGTCTAATATTTACAAGGAGTATTGACTTTCCATTTAAAATAGGTACAAATTCTCCCTTAATTTGGCTGTCATTAAAGATAGTATCCTCTCTGATTTCATTTATCCAATAGCCATAAGCCCTTCATACGAGAGACGCATGACTACCTTACTACGAATAGAGGAAATACATAGAAAGGTATTCATTCGTTAATTATGTAAATTCCATTGAACTAAGACAGCTTTTGTTGCACCTGAAATTTTCAACAAAATATGATCGTTCCAAATATTCGCTTTAATTTTCTCAGATGCTGCAGGGATTGTGTCAATGTTTGCATGCAGGATAGAAGCAGCTAGGTATATGTACCTTCATCCCTGCGAGTGATTAGCTTACTTTTCATATTGTGGCTTAAAATTTGTAGAACAGAAACACCACAGTACTTAATTGCATTTTGCTCCTTTGAATGTTACTAATCTCACTATAGCAGCAGGAGTTCATTATTAACTCGATTATTTTCAAAGCTTTGAAAGCTTTGTTGATATGAAGGAGATTACTACAGCAAGGCAAATGTAAGTAGAAATAATTGGGTTTTCTTATGGCTACAGGAATTAATCTGCTGCAGCTTAGGTTTTCGTGTATATTTGAAAATGAATTCAATTGCTAAACAAAGTTGTACTAAAATATTTTTTAAGTGGTTTATCGTGTGTACAAGATTTAATGTCAGACAGAATGATATTAACAAAATATTACTTCTATCTACTATTTAAGATAAAATCATATCAAGTAGGGAAGGAATAGACTCCAATTTGCGAGACGTCACTGAATTAATATTAATTAAAAAATTTGCATATATGCAGATAGTCTAGCCTTACTGAAAGGTATTTCACCACCCAAGGTCAAGGCAAAGTTAATATGGGAATTTATCTAATAACTGGCGCCAGCTTTACGGCAAAAAAACAGTCTAATACTGCAGTATATGCAGGAAACTCGGGATTTGATGGAAAAGAAAAGTCTACGTATACAATCTTTTTGAAACGGATCTGTTTTTTGCGATGTCCGCTATAACACTTCGAGAAAAGAATTTTGGCTTTGGAAGCTGTCTAGAAACGAACTAAGAATTAATAGACGAGTTGTCACTGGATAGGTTGAAATCAAATAAAAATCTGCAGCAAAATATTTGTACACGCATGTATAGCTACGTCTCGAAAAAGATTTTATATTTGTGAGGCAATTGTTTTATGTAGATTTCAGGTTCACTTATATGCTTATGACGTGCAGAATTACTTCACCATACCAATTGGTCTGATAGGAGAGAGCTTTGTTCATACGAATAGTGACCTAAATAAGATACAGGAATGAGCACAATCAAACCACCTGACATCCTACTTAATCCAAGTAAACCTCAGAAGTTACATATTTCTGATTTACATGAAACTTCACTACACGATTCTACTCGGACTTTGATTAGCTCTGCAAAAAATCAACGAATGACTCTAAATTCATCCATGAAGTTCTGTGATCATGTCAACTCAATCCTTGGTAAGATCTGAACTGCAGCGAAGTTATAAATTTCGTGAAAGCAAATGACTTTGTTGGTTGGCTAAATTTCTTAGAGATTGTTTGGCGTTTATCTTACACAAAGAAAAGTAAGGCTGAGCTATTCTATGCACTTATAGGATATCTCCAAACTTTCTAAAGATATTTTTCAAAGTCCATATAAATCTCATGTAGTCTACAAACGTTTCCTTCAGGTTAATCCGTAGTTAAAGTAAAAAATTTATATGCTTTTCACTCGGCTTGATTTTCTACGGCTGCATATTCCTTAATTAATTTCAACACAAAATACCTTAGAAAATATTCATTAAAATATGTTTTACCATAGCAGCGCAACTGAAAATTCATCTCTATAAACTTTTCCAATCAATTACTCAATTGGTGGAAAACATTGCTGAACACTTTTTTTATGTACGTTTAACGTTTCATGAATAAATCCCGAACAGATTTCAAGAAGAGGCAGCTGAAATTGTTTTCGAAAAGTTTAGAATCTAACTCTTGTGCGAATTCACGTGGAAAACGTTTAAGGGCTCTGCTGTTGAGGGTGAACTTCCTAAAATTGCTACAACTCAGAAAATACTCCTCCAATTCGTTAATATTCCAACCATTATATTCCACGGAAATTAAGTTACAACTTTCCCTTTTATTAAGCCATTTGAGAAAAGGATGATGCTTGTTGAAAGTTGATCAGAGAGAACCCTTACAGAAACACACACACACACAGTTCAACGAAAATCAGTGCCTTTGTAAGCAATTTTGCTGTATAAATGACAAATCCAAAGGCAGATCTGAGAGCTATTTAATGTTTCTCAGATTTGAGTGACATTGGACGTAATGATTGCTTGGTATACATATTTGATGGCTCGTAAAATTGCGATAAGACTGCTTAAAGGTAGACGAAGGGAATTGTAATTAACACGCGGCTAATCAATTTCTTAAGCAGATTTCATTTAATTTAATTGGAAGATTATTTTATATCACGAGTAGGTGGTCATGGAGTTATGTCGACGTAAATTGAGGAAACAATTACAGATTTATTTTGGTATTAGTTTTCATATTTAACGAAGATTATTTTATAGTTAGCAGATTACCAATGTAATTTACAAATATTAATTATTAAATGCTTTCTTTGCAGGAGATTCATCATCAGTAATCAAATCCACTACTTCTGAAATCGTTATAGCTGGCGGCTTCAATGTTCACAGCATGCAGTGGTTACGACATTTTTCTCCCAAAAGACATGTTGAAATATTTAGCGAGACAATTAACACCGCAATTAGTTGAAAGTCTTACTCGTTTGCCGGATATAATTGGACATATTGCTATCCTATTTGATCTGCTTATAACATGTTATCCTGATAAGTAATCACCGTAAGTGTAACTCTTTTTGGCAGTTCGCATTATTGTTACGTTTCGGCTCGATTCTCCATATCGTCTCTGATACCCACCAGTCCACCTTCGTAAATAGCGACTAACGGGGAACTACGACCATGCTAATTAGGCTGGTTGCAATAAATTCATCAGATAGCTGCGTTGGTCTCACTGTTTTTACTCGACAGATGTTGAGTGCTTATCTGAATTCTTTGTTAATAATATCTTAAGGCTTGGGAAATCCAATTTAATTCCGCATAGATACAAACATATTAAACAAAAAAAACAGAGCTTGGTATAACAATGACAATTATACAGCCATAAAAAAAGAAAGTTGCATTTTGCGCATACAAGCTATGCCACTGAGAGGAATTGAGCCATATGTAGAGAGGCATGTGACACCTGCAAATCCATTATTCAGCGGGCTTTATTCCAATTCAACCAAAACATTAGACAAAAGGCATTTACAAGTCGAAAGTTTAGTAAGAGCTTGCGGTCTCTTGTTGAAAGGGTAAATAATAATTTCACAAGTTCTTCGATATCACCCTTAATTCACAACGGGGATGTGTACACGGAATCATTGGGTTCACACTACAGGTGCCTCCTTTAGCAATATGAAATCAGAGTCAAAGATCGTCACATTTCTGCAGGTAAGAAAAAGTCAGAAATCCAGAGCAACCCAAACGACCTCGTATTTAGTATGTCCCTGACTACTGCTGACGAAATCTATTGTAGGATTGGAATTCTAATATATCCTAGAAATCAGAAGAATTGGGATAAAAGGACCAGACCGTTGCATTCTACAGAGCCGTTATATTACTTGAAAGAATGTTACCATTTCTGCGATTTGACAATCATCATATTGAAAGAGAACGCCTGAATCATGATAAATTGTCACCAATTGGAGGTAATTGGAATAGAACATATCCAGAAATTTACATGAACACACTGCAAAAAATATAATTTTCGGCAAGTAACTCATATCCATTGAAAGGAGAAATATATTTGAAGACCACAGTTATTGTTACAATTAATCAAATCTGTTAGCTAAATTTAGAATGATAAACGTAATACACAGAAAAAGAGAGAGGGTGAATTCCAAACGGCTCTGTTCCAATAATTTTCTTTATGGCGCCCACTCACTTACAGGTTATCTGCAGTTTTAGACTGCAGACGGTATCTTTCAGTCCACATCTATTTTCGTCCACCCACTAGAATCAAATTACGGCTTAAGTTTAAAATTTGGCAGACAAAAAACTTAAGATAAACAGACGATTTGCACACACCTCCAATTGAGTCTTTAGTCTACATCGTAATTAGTTTGTTAGCGTTTAATTGTCATATCGGAAGTACGTTTCGGAAAACGTTTCTAGGTGAAAGATTGGTTGCTACACAGACAAAGCATGTCACATAAAATCAGTTTGTTGATTCCTTAAAATCTTTTTAACTTTCTGTCGCAATAAGAATCATTTTGCATCTTCCATAGTGCAGAACGTTGTCTCCGTGTAGCCACCATGCATGATGTCGACTACCGTAATTACGCCATTAATATTAGTCCTTAGGAAGGCAAACTGAGATTCATTTAGAGAAATAGTCACGGTTTCGTCACTATCCAAATTCAGAATTAAGTGCGTCACAATCAGTCGAACAAGAGCTGATGTTCGACGTGATAAGTCCATTTCTTTTGATGCTACTTCACAGGATTTTGATAGGCAGCTTAATGTATGTAGAAAGGACGAATAATAACTATTTAGCCTTCCGGATAGCAGACACGGTTTCGTAGTGAACGATATTCGTCGTGAAGCTTTATAACTTTTACCGTGTTCATTTTTCATACGAAAGATTTCGACTTGCAGTTTCATGTTGAGAAAATTTTATTGAACTCAATTGAATTTAATTCATTTATTTCCAGTCATTCGTACACAAAAATAAATATCTTTTATTGTAATAACACTGCATATTCGAAGGAAAAGAGTTGGCCTTATGTGCATTTGCGGACATTGAAGGAGCCGTTGATAACACCTCCTTCGATGCAATTAAATCAGCTGCCGATGATAAAGGCTTTGATCCCTCCACGGTAAACTGGATGGAACTGTTCAATCACGATCACCACAGCAAAAGGCTGCCCACAAGGAGGAGTTCTCTCTCCGCTCCTGTGGTCGGTCCTAATTGATGACCTGCTAGAAAAACTGACCAGTTCAGGTTTTAATGTACAAGGCTACGCGGATGACCTAGTAGTCACAAAACGGGGCAAGCATGATCAAGTCATATCCGACCTCATGGAAAATGTCCGCTCCAAAATCTGCACGTGGTGTTTAAATAAAGGCCTTAGCACAAACTACAATAAGACGGAAGCTTTCACTAACGACTCCTCTTCTTGATAACACGAAATTGATATTCTCAGAAGAAGTCAAATATCTGGGGGTAACTCTAGATAAGAAACTTACCTGGAATTCGCATCTGTCCAGAGTGACGGATAGAATGGCGCGATCTCTCTACACGTGTCGTCGCTTCACTGGCAGAACGTGGGATCTGAAGCCAAAAATGATGTACTGGATGTATACCATGGTTACTAGACCCATGATCACCTATGCGGCATGGTGGCTAAAAACAAATCAAAAAACGGCTGACGCTCTGCTTCAAAAAACTCAGCGGTTTGCCTATCTAGGAATAACGGGTGTCGTGAGAACCTGTCCCCTACAGCAGCAATGGAAGCCTTACTAAACCTTTCACCCCTTCATTTGCAGGCGAAAAGGGAAGCAATCTCCAGTGTTATTAGAGTGCAAAAGGATAAATAGATAAAGCCAGGCGATCTGGTTGGTCATTTAAGTATCTTAAAACAGATATGTTTCGAGCAAATGACGACAATATCTGATATAATCACAACCAGGGTGGATTTGTAATACCATTCGAAGTGGTTCTGGGGGACCGACAGCAATGGCGTTCCACTAAACCGTCCTTTCAACAAGGATCGATGGTGTGGTACACAGACGGTTCAAAAATTAACAATGGAGTCGGACTGGGCGTATACGGCCCCAAATACCATATATCAAAGGCTGTGTACTACTACCGTATTCCAAGCGGGGGTATTGACCATAATAGAACGTGCTATTAGATGTATTAAAAGAGCCATAAATGGGTCAACCAATAGTATCCTCTGTGACAGTCAAGCTTCCCATAAGGCCTTAAAGTCCTACACTGTCAAGTCATGGATAGTCTGGGAATGTTCACAAACCCTCAAAAAATTATCAAGGAGAAACAAAGTTATCCTCATGTGGGTACCTGGACAAGGCAATGAAATTGCTGATGGCCAAAAGGGGAACGGAAACTCAGTTTGTCGGACCAGAGCCATTTTGTGGCACTTAAAAGTGTTACTTCAGTACTGCCCTAAACGACTGGGAGAATAGAAATCCCTGTATTGGGAAAGGCTACAAGACTTCGTCAGGCAAAACAGTTTATCGACATCTTTGGCGGAAAAACAAAAGAACTCCTACTCCTCAGAAGAACAGAGCTCAATATGATTACTGAGCTCTTTCAGCGCATTGTCCCTTAAGGTATCACCTTAACAAGGTGGGCTTGGCTGAGATTTCATCCTTCCGTTTCTAGCAGGATGCTCATGAAATTTCGGAACACTTGCTCTGCAACTGCGAAGCATTGGCAAGGAGGAGACTACTCCACCTCGAACATGATTTTCCTCCACCAACCTACGTATGGAACCTCAAACCCAGAATGGCTCTAGACTTTATTAACAGTCTGCACCTAGAAAGGGAGTAAATGCAACGGGGACTCACAATAGATCTTTCAGGTCGCAGTGGTAGCGAAGCTAACGCCTACACACCCCTTCACAAATCTAATCTAACACTGCAAAGTCTAATACAATCATGGATAGACTAATTTCCATAGATGCATAGAGAGATTAGATTAGGTAGTTACAGCAAATCATTTTTGATGAGTACTTTGCACTCACCGACAGGGCTCGCTGATTGTGCCCTCTAAGGGGGACTATTCCACACGTGAATAACTTGGACAAGGTAAGATCTTCCATCACTAACCTCTGAAAGGGAAGTAACACCAGATTTCTGTTTCAACGGGATGCTGTGAGAATAAAAAAATCTCTGAAGTACTGAGGATTGCTCAAGCGGAATAAGCTGTATAAAAATACTTTCGCATTACTCAGTAAAAAAAAAAATGGAAAGAATTGTCTAACAATAGCGACCGGTGCAGTGGAACATAATCAAACCTCTGCACTCCGTAAGCAAAACGAATGAAATCATTAAAAGCAATTTTCATTTTACGTGCAGAAGTTCTAGGATAGTCCAACCTAATTAAGCTTGAACTAAGTTGAAAAGCATAATAAATTCTGAAACGTAGTTAAAATTAAATTCTTCAGCAAAATAATGAACACACATTTTTGTGATATAAACTTTTAAGTCTTTACTTTTTAATTATTTTTAATTAAAGCCAAAATTATTCTCTTTTCGAAGCTCTAAGCACTTCATAAGCCGAACTTCAAAATAACCACAGTCGTGTGTATGCTTTGAAATTTTACCTCATGAATTGACTGTGAAAAGCACCTCCATCTACCACAAAGAGAGATTACGGTGCAGAAAATTCCTGGGTTACTGATATTAATTTTCTCTGCTCACGAGTTTGTTGCTGCGGCAAAGATTAACTGCATTTTAGTTGTTTATCTCAGACGATTTAAGATAAGCCCATAGCGCTCTAAAAGCTAACCGTGAAATAACCTTCTACAAAGTTTTTGACTTTTCCGATGGGATAAATGTTGAAAATAAGTGATTTCCTCCCCCGTCTCCTCTGCAATATACTTAGAAGCGTACAATTATATACTTAGCATCTCCTGGAATCTCCTGGGATCGGTTAGCACACGTTTGTAGAATGTTGCAAAACAAAGGAATCTCCTCTGCATTGTGACTCAAGGGAAATTAAAAAAGAGAGAAGCGTTTCAAGCTTCTTCAGCAAGGTACCTACACGCTCTTATTTTTCATCACCGGCATAGGGAGTGGTCTTAGCTGCAGGTGATTGTTGTTAATTAACTTCGTTTTTTTCTTTTTCCTTTATTTATAAACTATAGCGGTTTGCAGGTAGTTGGTTTCGGTGTAATGTGTCAATAGCGGGAGGAATAGTTCAATAGCGGGTAGGAAAGGTCGTTAATAATATTTCAGACTTAGGCATCTGCTATGTCGGCACATGTGATGCTGTTTCTTTTTTTTACGGCGAAACAATGAGCTATTTAAGAATACGATTCTACAATAATTGGCAATCCTTGTCTTTATTTCGTGACATTTTGTAATTGTGAAAATCACATGATATGCTACCAGTCATTTATATCAGCTACATTGATCTCTGTATCTCAGCAACAACAAGGTTAAGAGGGTGAAATTTTGCGTGCGTGAATCGTTTTCATACTTTAGAGGTGCACTAAGGAAGATTTTTAAAAAATTTGACTCCCAAGGGACTTGAACGAATTTTTCAGTTTATTTCCGGGGTAAGAAGACATAGAAAGCTGCAATTTCACATGGCGGCAAGACTCATGTTCAACATTAACAAAGAAAAGGTATTCAAAAATTCAGATTCTAAGAGGCATAACACTGACCTAATCCCAAAACACGTTTATTCCCTCCTATTTACTAAGTTCTAATACGATGAATCTTCTTTTACTCTAAAGATGAATAACAATAACAAAACGCCTTTTGAAAAATTCGTCTTCTAAAAGGTCCAAATTTAGCCTCAGCCCAAAGCATAATCACTGCGTTACAACGAAAAGATACTTTTGAGGAGACATAGAGTAGGTTGTAGTCCCATTGTAACTCAAAGTAGTGGCATACAAGAAATTTCTCATACACCCTCAAAATCTCCTTTTAGAAAAAACAACCGTTATTCGGTACGTCCATGTGTATAATAACTTCGACCATTTTTTCTTCGGTCAATTTCTTTCTGGTATATGAAAGAAAAGAGATAGCAATAAGCAATGCAAATATGATGTAAATGTAAGAAATCCAAAAGGCAGAAGTATATTTCATTACAAATTTCTTAAAAAGAACACTAACTGTAAATATATTCAAGAAATGGAATAAACACAAGAAATGGAATAAACACAAGAAATGAAATGTTAATATAAAAAAGAACAGCACTGGCAATACTATGTAAAGAGGATATTAAAATTATAATAATATATATACAGGGTGTCCCGAAAGTAGACCAAATCATAATAGTTACCAGAAAAATATACAAAAAAAATCTAAGTCATGGATTTTTTAAATTATAGACATTTTTTTTGTTTTCGAGAAAATGTACACCCTGTGATGGTTTTATAGCTCCTGTTGCTACAAATCTTTATTTTTTTTTATTTTTTTTTCTTATGAAATCCCGAATAGTGCTTATGTGACCTGTTGCTTTAAATTCTAAGCCAACTGCTCCAGCTTGGAAGAAAATGTCACATTTTGCCGAACCAAGAATAGAAAATTAATACTTCACCCAACTTTAACTGACTGTACTGAAAAAAAGAAAAAAAATGTACTACGCTAGTTTGGCAAGTAACTTTAAAAGTTGACGCATTTGATAAGGATTCTATAATGGTATAACACTTGCTACAATATTTCTTAGATTACGAAAAAACAAATTTTTTTCTTCAAGAAACCCAGTTTCGAAGTATTTCTTTTCACCTACTAAAAATGATTCTAGTGTACCCAAAGCTTACCGTAAGACCGTAACTTTAAGATTCTAGTTTGAGTGAGACGGAGAGTCATTTCTTAACACTTCTGATCAAAACTGTTTCAAAATATGGCAAACAGTTCACTTGCCAACACCGAAAAGATAAACGATGTTACGATATTCAGCCGAGTAATCAAAGCTATATAAAACAATAGCTACGCTTTTTTTAAAGAAATGAATTTTCTCATTCGTGTATCACCCTTTCCCTGTTTTTCAGTTCCGAGCACAGGCTATGAAATGTCGCCATACAATTCTAGAATTTCCTTTAATGAGCTTATCATTTTCTACAACGGTCTTCTCTCAGAAAGTGCTGGTTGTAAACTGTATTGAAACACTTCATCCTTTGATAACCGCAACATACCCTGTTCCATGTGATGTTTGTTTTAGATAATTTGCTATTAGATTATTTTTAATAGAGCTGCTCTTGACACTTCCAGCCCCATCAAGTTTTGAACATGTCGCCGACGTTTTCTTCTATAAGACAAAACAATTGAAAGTGATGATAGTACTCATTTTAAATTTTATGCAAGCTGAATCGAGACTTTGATAAGCGCAGGCAATATTTTAGTTTCGTACTCGTTTTGCTTTATTAAGCTGTCGCGTTTTCATCACTTATTTCTGTTCGTTTTATCGAATATTCGCCATATTCGCCACATAGACAAGCAGCGAACTGTTCACAAAAATTTTAAAAATACAAGTGAAAACAGAGGCTCAAAAGTTTTTCTCGAAATTACGAAATTTTCAGTGAAGACGATTACTATATTTTTTACGCCGAATCTACCCAAACTTTACCCATTTTGGAATTGATTATTTTTTTCTAGCCTTAAATAACGACATAAAGCTTCCAATTCGTCGATTACTTTTATTATATAATTAAATGGTAAACAGCTGTCTTATCCGTCCAGCATCTGACACCGCATTTCCATTAATTACCGCCAGTTTATCCCTTAGGACTTACCTTTAAGTATATTTCGAAAGAAATCCATTTTCCCTCAAATTGTCGTTGATTGAATCATTAAATATTAACGCAAAGCCAATCCTTCCTTAATTAGATTTCGACGTGGAAAACTTCCCTTTTTTTCGAATGAATACTTTCTCTCAAATGTTTGACGAATAACTTTGTTTACAGTGGCAAAGTTATTGTTGCTAGTGTTCCGATTTTTTTTACGGTTTTCTCATCCATATTATCTGAAGTCATAATCTATAGTGGAGCTGCCACAACTTCTTTGAAAATGTTTTGTGTGGAAAGTTGAGTTTCTTCATTGTTAAGTGTTTCTTTGTTTGTTATTTCCAATTGAACTTTTGTATGAGTTCTTGAGATTATATAAATATTAACTTTTTGCGTGGATGGTAGCACCTATACATGCCTATATAAGAGGTTCATTAAGGACTTGTGCTTTTCTTGCAAACATTAATATTTAATGTATTTGTTTGTTTGTTTGTTTATTGTAAGTGTGCTTTGATTTACTCTTCCGCATCTTACTGACTCAGATGACTCTCCATATATGTACCTAAATAAAGTTGGACTGCTGGAGCTTGACAGCTGTCTAATCTATTTTAAGAGAAACAAATTAAAGATTATTTCGAAATAAAACAAGTTAGTTCCTCTCAGTCATGTGTATTTTTGCGAATATTTGTGCGATTGAATAGGTTTCGAACTACCAACTACGATTGACGAACACAGCTGCTGGGAAAATTTGAGTGGAAGTTACATTTTCGATTAGAAGAGTTCAGTCTTTTATATAGTCACTTGGACAAATAATGTGTAAAATAACTGTTAATTCTACTATCTAAAAATCGGGTAACTCATACGTAGAGATGTCAAATAAAATTCAAATTTTGCACATATTTGGATACTGGTCGAGAATTCGTTGGCATAGAGAACTGTAGTTTTGGATGCAGTAATTATACATGCAGTACAATTTCAGATGTAATCTTAATAACTGGCCAAGTGGAAGTCGGACTCGCGCACGAAGGGTTCCGTAACATCGTACAAAATTTAACACTATGCACTTTTCTTTTTTTTTCTTTTTTCAAATGAGAGTAGTCGTCATGTGAAAAAATAGTGCTGTCATTGAGAAAAAAAAAATCCTACTTATGATAATAATATTGAATGAGAATAAAACGAGGAAAAAAACGAAATATCAAGTTTCTTATATGGGGGCCTCTTTAATTTTTAATTTTATTTTATTATTATTATTTGTTGTTATATCGCCAATATAAATACACAGTCTATGAAAATTTCAACTATCTACCTATTACGGTTGATCAGATACAACCTGGTGACGGACAGACGGACAGCGAAGTCTTAGTAATAAGGTTCCCGTTGTTACCCTTTGGGTACGGAACCCTAAAAATGGACTAAATGAGACAATACCTCCGTAGGGCTTCTATATACCGGGAAAATAATCAATCACAGATATTCTTAGTGGGCTAACGGGTAGGTACTTCGGAATGTAAAAATCTAGTTTACATTATTTTTACAGTCCTTACCATATACACCGAAAATTGCTTAGTCATGGGGAACCTTAGCTGCTAGTATGTGAGCTCAGTACACTGACCGGCTTCTGATATTAACTAATTCGCCTTTCTGTGGTAATGAGGTGATCCGCTATGACTGACTATTGATTTTCCGCTCCTAATTGGTACTAACTGTATGGGGGAGAATATTAATTTTTAAAATAGGTGTCACCCCTTTAATGTGTTGAAGGATGATAGCAGGATACTAAAAGTGTTGCCACGATACAAAAACGCGAACCTTCATTAGCTTATTAAAAGAAATGTCTTCACTCTAAAAAATTGTTTATTTTTTTTTTTTTTTTATATTATTAAGCCAAGCTCAGGAGATACCCTATGATGCAAAGCACAGCGTGGCAGGAAGGAGATAGGGAAAGGATTAAGGGATATGAGGAGAGCGGCGGAAGTGCCGATGTATGTCGCCCTTAAACTTTTGCAGGTTGTATGCCGGAGGAAAGACAGAAGATGGTAGACTGTTCCACATTCGCACAGTTCGGGATAAGAAAGCATCACGGAATTTTAGTGTACGGCCGAAGGTAATTTGAAGGGTAAAAGGATGAGCGCGGGATGCAGCGCGAGTATTGCGTGCAGGAACTATTCTATAAGGGATCAGACTAGATATTTCATCAGAACATTGGCCATGCATATAGCGATAAAGGAGCGAAAGGGATATGGGAATTGTATTCCATTCTAGGTCTGATGTAAGACTTGTAGAGGAGCGCTATATTTGATGGGATGAAATATTTCTTATACCTTTTCAAAAAACCAAGACATTTTGATGCTTCTTTGGCAATCGAGAAGATGTGATCTGTCCAGCTTAACTTACTGGAAATATTAATGCTAAAAATGCTTAGTGACGGTGAATAAGAAATTAATGCACCATCAAACGAAACGGGACTGGTTTAGTGATGGTCTAGTTTTAATGAGATGAGACAGCTTTGGGTCTTAGATGCATTGAATTCGACGCGATTCACTTTGCCCCAAGCGAGAATATTGTCAAGATCGTTATTCAATGATCTAATCATGCAGTCTCGTTTAACACATGCGGCGTTCCCTCTGGAATCCGCAAGGGTGTCAAAGGAGTATGCGAAATCAAGGGTGCTGTCATCAGCAAAGCTATGGATAGGATTGAAAGTAAGGGAAAGCAGATCATTAATGAAGATTAGAAATAGAGTCGGAGAAATTACAGAGCCCTGGGGGACACCGGCATTAATAGGATGAGGATCAGATATAACGCCATCTAATACAACATGTATTTGGCGACTAGATAAAAAACTTTCAATCCATAATAGAAGAGGAGGGGAAAGACCAAGTGCTTTGAGTTTGGCTAAAAGGGCTGGATGCCAGACTCTATCAAAGGCCCTTGAAATATCTAGAGCAACGATTTTGTATATATGTAAAATTGTATTATATGTAAAATTACTAGTTCCGTACCGTAAAATGACATTAATGATGAAAATCAATGGCGAAATTACCTTTTTTAATCATATTATAATTTGCAATTTTACTACTGTTTTCGGTTGATTTTTACTGAATGTCTGGAAAATTTACTTTGAGTCAGTAAATTTACAAAATGCCATGGTAAAAATACGCGTTTATCAATGTAATATTACTCTAGCATCGGAATATTGCTTTGTAAGTGTTAATATTAAAACACACAAAAACTAGAGAATACTAATAATGCAGTAATTTTGCTGTGGTAACTGTAGCAACTGGCAAAAACCAACGCCACTGCATGATCTGATGTGTACGTACGCATTGAAGTTTAATAATATTCCGACATTATTGAAAACAACACTAGAAGTGAAAATGGGAATGTGATACACTTAGGCAACAGCTATGTGGCAGAGATCTAATAGATACCTTTCTCTAGCCCTATCTAACTGTGCCACAGATCTGTGAGAAATATGTGCATGGTTTATTACTCATAATAGAAAAAGATTTTAAGCGCTATATTAGAAAAATCCTAGTAACGGTGGAACAAGCGATTATTGCAGTGCCGCTTTTGTTCGTTATTTATTTTCCTCGCTGTTGTCAGTTAAAAGATTGCTGCACGTTAAGGACCAAATCTAGCGCGTGCGAAAAATTGCAGCAGGATGTTTGACTAAACAACAAAAAGTCAAAAGCAAGAATATGCTGAACAGAATTTATTTCGCCCTTGTATACCGAAGTAAGATTTCTACCATTTAGGGTAGTTTCCAAACTGCAGTAAAAATAGATGGTTTAATGGAAAAAATACGTATGCGATAAAAGTACGAAAGTAGAGGAATGATAAATTTCTATATATAGCAAAATTCTTCATGGCTAAGTAAGTTTACTTAAAACGAGTAAGGAGCCTTTACTCTCTGAAAGTAACCTTACTTTTGTGTAGTAGTTTTTCTAGCCAAATAATTGAATTTTACATACTAAAGGTAGTGTACTCCGATTATAGCAGGCAACTGTGATGGCTCTGTATTTTGTAGAAAATTTCTTGGAAAATTGTGTTGGAAATCAACACCAGCAGCAGTCAGAAATTACAGAGCTGTACAAGGAAACCTAATGCGAAAAAGAAAGTTTTCCCTATAAAAAATTGAAAAGATGAGACGAAGATGACATGGACATTGAGGTAATGAAATGGATAAGGATCCACTAAAATATCAAATAATTCTTATGGAAGAACTATTGCGAATCTATAGATAATACGAGCCTGCTATATTCAGGATAGTTTTAAAGAAAGATGCTTGTGTACCCTCCTCCTTGAAATACAATTTGTACGGAAATATTGCAAAGAACGAAACAACAAAAAATTGAATAATTTTTGATCGCATCATACTTCCAAGCTAGACATGATTTGAAAAATGTAACTCAAGGCTCAAAGTGATATATATAGTAAAATCTTCATGTCTCCCTGAATTTGGAATTAATCGAACTTATTGCTATTCATAAAGCAGGATGAAGTGGATACATGACCGCTCAGCACTTAAGACTTATCAGCCTGATGTCGTTTCTTCTAAAGACTTTCAAAATACACTGAAAAATTATTCAAGTAATAGGAACTCATTATGGGTGCGTAACTGTATATGAAGAAAGCATTTAATGAAATGAAAACAGAAGGGAAATATACTTCCGGAGGTGTTTTTACAACGCAAATGAATTGACTCAATATTAAAAACAGCCTTGTAAACGCATAGTTTGGTAAAGTTAACGGAAGCATGTGAAGTGGATCTCTACAAGGAGGTGTATTAGTGCTGTCATTTGTACTCCAAGCAGAATATTTGTACTCGAAATCTAACAGCATACTGCGGTACTATTCCCTTTATAAAAGTACTCTCATGTTTGAAACTCATGTATTTGTAAACCAACCAAATTTATTCAAAGGTTTTTATTCACCTAGGGGGGAGAACTGAGTTATGTAACTATTTATAGAACATTTTAGTAATAAAATCTAGGAACGAGTCAGGTTGAAAGGATGGTTTGGTAGTGGTACTACGTTGAAAGCAGCCAAATAAACAGAATAAAGAATTACAAATACGAAGTACTTAGAATTCTAGAATTTAATTTAAAACTTTGATTTTAATCGCTCCTTTGCTTTTTCATAAATCATTTTTCATTGAAGTGGAATTTATACAAACGTCTTAGAAAACAAGAGATACAAGAAATAAGAAAACAATGCCGCGATTTTTATAGGTAATTTCAGAAATATTACTACTAATATTATTAGCGTTTTGTGCAAATATAGGAATTTGTTCAGAAGTAACTGTTACTTGAAGAATACTGCAACTCGATTTTTAATGGTGAAAAAATGTCTCTGTAGAATAAATTTGTTATCTTCCTTATGTGCCATCCACATGCTCCGCAAGTGCGGAAAGAAATTTTCACCGGTAAATCTTATTATAACTAAAACCAGAAATTCTCTTGATGTAGAAACTGTAAATTCTATAATGGTTATAAAAATTTGTTGTAGGGAAACGTTTTGTATATTGTGATAAAAACAAGGACAAAAACTTAAGTACATTTTAGACCAATTGTTACTATACCCTAGATGATATGCTTGTGCCTGTATGTAATTTCGTGTGGTCATCCCTCTGCCCCAGCTTGATTGATGGGTTTTTCGCATCTATTTCTAGAAACGTTCCTCAAACTGTAAAAATTATTAAGTATTTTATTTTACTTTTTAGTGCGATAAAAATGTACAGGACAGATATTTTCATAATACATATGTATGTAAAAAAGCTTCCCGATTTAGTCTACTTTTGAAATTGTATTTGCTATTTTTACTAAAACGCGCTGTACAAAATTTGAGTTCTTAAGCTGACGCGTTCTTGGGAAGTGTCAAAATATATAGCGAAAAACGAAATTTCATCGCAACGCTCTGAAGGAATTACCTGATTTATTCCGATTTCGAAATTAAATTTGGAATTTTTTTAAAAGGCCGCATGTAAAATAAAATAAAATAATACAGTTACCGTGAGGACAGATGGAAGGATGGACGGGCATCTAAATATCAAAACAACTTTTAATATTATGCGCACGTGTCCAATCCACCTTACTCTGCCATAATTATTTCTATGCTTTACAAATGGAATGAGAATTTGTTATATCATATAAATTTCATCTTGGGTATAAAAAAAACAAAGTGGTATCTTTAAACAGAGTGTTTCAGATCAGCGTGCCTTCTTTTATATCAAAATCAAATACATAGGACACTGTGATTTCCATTAAATAGAAAAGGTCTGGAATGATACTATATTTTCCACAATACATAAAGTGTTATTGAGGAAGGACTATGCGAACTATTAACAGTCAAATCGATAAACGCTTATAAAGCGCAGAAACTGCGGAATAATAATTTCTGTAAAGAGCGAATCAGTTACCATCAAAGCACTTAGCAGCTGCCCACAAGGTGCAGGCCTATGGAACCTATTACTCTCGTTTTTTTTTTAGCTCAAACGTTTAAAAATTAAACGCAAGCTCTTACTGGGCAAATCAAAATGTCCATCAAAGATATGCAAATTGAAAAGTGGAGCAAAATGTTATTGACCCAAATCCTTTTTGACGTTTTCAAATATGCGATTGAATGACTTTCTTCTTCTTCAATATTTCAAACGTGACTAGAAAGTTTTCAATCCATTTTCGTAGATTCTCTTAGGTACCTGGACCAAGATATTTATTTAACCGACAAAACGTGTCCTTTCAATCACCATGCCGTAAAAAGGATAAAAGGTCTGCATAGCAGTCAATCAAAGGACTTAGATAAACTTTAGATTAGAGTGATTTCTTGAGTACGCATTTCATGCCTTATCAAATGATTAAGGAAAGGTTCATATTTACCCTGTAGTGGATGCTCTTGTCACAATTCTCCAAAATCTAATTTAAGATTACGTCAATATTGGTGAAAAAGGATAACATAACAATTTTTCGAGTTCTTAAATAAAATCGAAGTTGTTTGTTTTTGATGTATGGTGAGCAAACGGTAGTATAAAATTTACATAATGTGAACCCAAGCAGCAATTTACAACCCATATTTCAACCTCGGCTGTGAATTGGTGACTTTTTTACATACGCCTACGTGCTTTGTTTCACCAATAAGTTCTTTAGAAACCCCTTAAAACTTAAGAGCTTGTGATATGTTGCTAAATTTTTCATAAGTTACATAATCCAAGTGCTGCATTTGAGTTACAAAGTATTAGATTCAAGTTGTATTGCTCCCAATTTTGGCAAAATAAGTTTCTGTGTAAACATTTTAAAAACCTGACTTTTACTTTGGTTATCATCGAGAGTAACAATTTGACTTATAAGTAACCTAGACATTGCTCTACAGTTATTCTGGACCGTAAAACTCATTGTGGTCTCAGTTTGCCACTCGACATTTAATTAGGATATTATGAAACGGTGATTAGCATAGCCAGCCAGATTTTCCAAACCGCTTTCGCTTTTTCCTAATTACTTTTCTGAGCCTCTTTCTTTATTTTGAAAAAGACCAGGAGTTTTCTTTTCTTTACGTTCATAATTATTTTTATATTGTTGAAGATTATAGATAAATTTCAGTTATTAGATTTTAGTGTGAGTGAGAAGAGGTATCCGTGTTGTCTTGAAAATAACTCACTTCACGAGTTTTATGCTTGGGTGTATATATCTTGACGGTTCTTTGCGCCAAGAGGTGGATGGCCAGAGTCTCACAAGAGGGAGAACTCTCAATGATGCTCGTGCGGACTGACGTGGTCCTGTTCAATTTGCTGAGATGTGTGGCTGACACGATCCCATACGCAATCCGGATCGTGTAAGTGGTAGCTTGATTTTAGATAAGTCAAAGACGGTTTCTTTAGTTTGTTTTATATATATTTAGAGTGCTCGAAACGGATCAGTAACTTGAAAGTGCACAACTGAATTAATAATAACAATGCTCATCGACCTCAACTTGAATCACAACAATATTAACGACTTAATATTAATTAGTCATAGTCCAAAAAAAAAGGACAGACGACAGAAATTCTTTTTAAAAAAATATTCTCAACGCTGGGAAATATTTCGCGTGTTTTTCAGTTAGCAAAATTTGACAGACTAATTTATTTTGATTCTCTATTTTCTTTTTAGAGAACCAACGCCTACTTACTCCGTTGTGAATGTAGCCACAAGATTACTTGTGAAAATTATGCAAGCAAAGCTGGAATTGTCACAAAGCACTTAAGCAATGATTTGATCACCATCTAACAAAACTAATGCACGCTAGATTTGTGGATGACATTTCATGTTACAAGCTGAGTTTTTAGCACTTCTAGACATGTTCTAAGGACTAAATGCACTTACCTGGTTGTGGTGTCCTGTGGCTCTTGCATGAGATTCTGTTGTTTGACAAACCTATAAAAGAAATTTTAAATGGTTAAAATAATATCAAACAGAGGAGTTCAATAAACTATTTATTTAAATATTTTGTTAATAATCAAAATCATTGGCCTGTGGTCTTTTTGCTGAAGACCAACTCCCGTCATACGTAATAATCTTGGAACTTTTTACTAGCATAAGCAATCGTTAAAAACTCCGTCTCTATCTGAGAGTAACTAAATTCAGTTGAAGTAAGGCTTTTCGAAGGAAATGAAATTTATTTGCTGTCAGAGCCTCCTAATGGTTAGAGTACTCGCTGGATCTGAAGTTTTTATACATATGTAATGGAAATAAATTTTTGTATTTCAGGTGAAGAGACGACGACTGATCATAGAGAGATGAGTGCAATAATGAGTCAGGTGTTGTCTAAAGGTGAATTGAGGTCTTTGGCATTATTCCGCTCTCAAAAAATTTTTTTTGTAAATGGAGGGTCCATATCAATCCTGCAGATCGGGGTGTACGGCATCAATTTTGGAGATTCTGGTTATATTACATTTAGACGACTGAAAAGTGACTGGAGGCCAGCTTTGTGCTAATTCGGCCAGTCATAGTAGTTTTTACGGAATCTCAAAAACTAAACTTCTTGGATCTCTATAGCTAAAATATTTACCTTATCAGGATTAGTAGATATTTAAGCATAGATAATATGAAAATTGCAGCTTTCTTCTTCAGTTCCATAGGTGCTGATTGTTTTTTGTATTCTGTGACAATTCTTAACAATAAAACCGAATTTTAGGAGAGTATTTTTGGGTCCGTCTGTTTGAGTGTTAATTGAAATTTTATAATATAGTAGTTTTAGAACATATGAAATTTTGAGCTCACTAAAGGAGAAACGAAAAACCAATAATTAATTTTCCAATGTTCCACAAAAATATGGCTCAGTCAATTCATTGTTCAGTCTTCAGAGGCAAATTTGAATTAGATTTAAATATATTAAAATTCTATCGATCTACTGTTCACTGATAAAGTTCTGGTACGGAACCCAGCAGCCAGCACGACTCGCGGACAGGGTTTTCTTTTTATACAAATAACAAACAAACAAATATTAAATTCAATTCAGAATACAGAAACGAGTAAAATTATGAATAAAACGATAAAGTTCTTTTTAATGGAAAATAACTCATGAAAAAAACTAGACTAGTTATGAACAAACCAGATAACCACGATATCGATCCTCTAAACTCACATACGTATGTATATAAAATTTGGACTAGAAGACGTAACAAGGTAAAAAATAAAACCAGACAAGTGAGAGTCGGATTCGCACACAAAGGGTTCCGTACCATCGTACAAGATCTAACACTATGTACTTTTTAAATCGAACAAAAACAAAAGAATATCATATGGCGACCCTCTTTAATTTTAACATTATTTGTTGTTATAGCAGTCATATACCCCGTTCACATGAAGCGGACTGGACTGAACTAGAATAGTCCTATTTCGCATAGTACCAAATTCTCACATGCGATGGAATAGATTAAATCGACGAGGGAGACATCTTTGTACTGACATTTCCCAAATTAAAGTCAGTCATTTGAAGTAATTATTGTAGATATAGAAAGACGGATTATGGAACTTTTACAATTTCTAAAATACTGTCTGAAAGCACGAAGGAGCTCGAAGCGAAGCACAAAACTGTACCGAAAAATATTCAAACGTCAATCCACTAACGCCAATCTGGTTAGAGTTCAAATGACGAATTGTCTCACTCCGAGGTAAGGTAATCCACTCCCGTCAACTTCATGTGAACGAGGTAATAGTATTACTCATTCATTGAAAAATTTCATGTATGTATTTATTACGGTTCAAGAGATACCGCGATTGTTAAGTTTGAGCTAAAAAACTCCGAAAAATTTACGTTTCTTGTATGGGTGCCTCCTTTACTTTTCCAGTTTATGTTATTTTTATTATTTGCTGTTATAGCGGCAATAGAAATACACACTCCGGGAAAATTTCAACTGCCTACCTATTATTGTTCATGAGATACTGCCCAGTGAAAGACAGACGGACGAACAGAGGAGAGGAGGCTTAGTAATAGGGTCCCGATGGCACCCTATGGGCACGGAACCCTAATAATTAAATGTGATGTGTCTCTTTCGAGTATATTCTTTAAAATAATATAAAAACGTAAAGGAATACAAAAATTAGTTACTTCCCCTAATTCAAAATTTTTTTCTCACCCTCGAAACCGAAAATAATGACAAATAAATAATAAGGGTAATTATAGTTGAACCCCTCCCCCACCATTAGATATTTTTCGCAAACAAAAAATAAAACAGAAACTCCAGTCGAACCACCAGCCGAAGTCTTATGAGCCTCCCCCAACCTTCTACATCTTGTGTCCCTGAGATTTATGACGGAAAGCAAAGTTTTTACGCAAAATTTACTCACTCCTAAGACAGATGAGTAACTTTCGCTGAACTTTCTCTTTTATACCAGGACTATCAAGTGTTAAGAGTGGCATCCTTTTCCCAAATGGCTTGTTAATAAAGAAAACTCTAACTTAATTCACGCTGAATTTATGATTTGGAAACTTATTTAATTGTTGGAGTAGTCCTTTCAGAGTTGTAACAGATTTAAGAAGTTCACCCGCAGCACAAGAGTCCTTAAGAGGTTTCTACGTGCATGCATGCAAACGTTCCATCCCTTATGTATAAGGAAAACATTTTTCTCAGTTCCTTGACTCCACTTAGAATTCTTTTTTTCTGTTAAAGGAGAAATCAGTAAAAGGTTTAGAAAAGTTTAGAGAAATACTTCGAGTGTTTTTATTACTTTTGTGAGTAGGTGACTATTTGATTTAGGGGAATCGAATTAACTGAGGATTTTAAAGTAGTTTTGAAGATATTTTTTCTAACTAGTTTTACTTCTGCATAGAATTTAAATAGCCTCGAATATTTCATGTCCTTAGTTTTATTACATTCTATATGGAGTGGAATACATGTGTGTCTGGCGATATTCGTGAATTTGATTTTATTAGATGGTTTTAAATATATGTATTAAAAAAAATATTGAATTTCAGTCGATTAAGATAAATCAGACTAAAGAGCTTTACACATCGAATTTCGGGTTAGCAAAAGGAATAGAAACAATTTTTATGATGCGAATATAATTATTACAGATTTCGAGAGAAATAAAAAACGATTTTTGTTGATGGAAAACTGTTAAATAAAAATACTTTCAAAATAGGTGTAATGTTTTCATGGTTTTCAACAACAAAGTTAGAAATTGTTTTAAATTACTCCTAATAGATTTGCATTTTTCGGTAGAGATTTTGAATGCGAAAACCTTTAAGTGTGAAATAATTTGAATTATGCTCTGTTTACATCTTTTTTAGACTGAATATTGGCCCTGATGTCTGCTGTCAAGCATAAAATCAATTAAATGAAGAGATTGAGAATGAATGAAAGCTATTTAGACTACAATAATGACCTATCTCAGGAGAAGAGTCAGCACACCCTTGTAACCGTATAATGCGAATCCGTTTTATACGAAACATTGAACTAGCTCAAAAAAGATTTAGGTTCCAAAAAATAGACAAACATAATATTACCGATATTTTTATAATTAGGAAAAAAATATTTATTAAACGCACGGTCCTAGGGTTTGCTAGAAATGTAATTATTCTTATATCATTGCCAAAGATAGCTATCGGCTTTTGCCTACTCTAAATTTTCCTAAGTTTTTTTCTCTACCGACTACTAATGTGGTAAATACTATTACTTCTTTTGTTATTAGGGAAAGGTGTATGCAGCACGGTCTGCGGGACCGCGCGTCTGTCGTTAAGTAAGTTTTTTTTTTATATAAGGAGTGCAGGAATGAAATACAAATATGGATCAGCTACCTAGTACAAGTCAAATTACGGAAAGAATAAATTGAAGTAGTAGAATTTCTAGTGGCCATGATGATAACAAATCAAATTTCAAAATATATAGAAATCTAAAGAAATATACGCCAACAAAGCGGTAGGAATACACCTCGAAGGTTTCCTGTAGCCCACAATTTTTAAATTGTTTTTTGAATTTCAGGCAGGATGGGTCATAATCCAATGCCATTAATGATTTTTTCCTATATTTTTCATTATTTTATTTCGTTTATTCATCTCAATTTAAATTTTTATACTTTTCATGAATTTTTGCGTATTATATGAAAAGTTTCTAAATTAAAGCAGAAAAGTTACAACAAGTTAAATCAATTATGATTTCCAGGTCTCATTTAAATTTCAAATCTTTTTTTTATGTTTCTCATTTTTAAGCAAATTTAAATTGCTCTCCGTGGGACCGCTCGTCTGTGTTGATTTGACAGACTTATGAGTCTGTGGTTGAGGGAGGAATTTTAATCAAAGCATGTGTTGAATACTATTTCCTTCATCTCCACTACTAAGCTCCTTTACCCGGTGGCGTTTTATTTTCGACAATATGTCCTCATCTTCAACTTTCTTCAAAACATATTGCGTTCTATGCTCTACTTTTTGCTGAAAGATTTTCATAAAAGGAAAATGCCCACTTCTTATAACACTTTGTACAGGCACGGGAGATGTACTAACTTAAACAATGCTTTATGATACTCTGAACATATTTTATTAACAAAACTTATTTCAATAAAGCGAGGGAAATCTATGGTGATCGAATGTATTTTTTGTGAGTTTTTGGGTGAAATAGTGGACATTTTTACCGCTCGTGATTGTGTAGAATTGGTGCGTCGTAGAAAATGACTTCGTATTAGAAAAATGTCCACAAATAGTTCTAATGTTCCTGAAGAAATAACGGTAAAAGTGTATGCGAAATGTACTAACTGGGGTGTATGCGACCAAAGTGCATGAAAATTGGTTTTTCGGCAGGAAAAACATCTCGAGAAAGCTTTCTGAAACAAGAAAAAAGTACAGCATCCGATATCACTTGACGAGACCTTTGATTTGATATGAAACATGCTGCATTGGAACTAAACCCAGGTGGAGATTCCCACCACCTACCTTAAACATACCCTAAGGAAATAAGTTTCGTCTACGAATCGTAGATTGTTATTAGCTGAGGCGAATAGTGAAACCCGTTTTCCGATCGGACTTAACCATACCAAGTTAGAGGTGATCTAGTATCCAAAAATCTAGTATGTACCTTAGTTCGAAGAGAAAAAAAAGGAAATAATAAATAATCTGGGAATCGCAATATCTTCAATAATAAAAAATACTATTAGTTTTTTTTTTTAAATGTGATTCCCTCTCAGGTAAGTCAAAGTTGTATCTAGTGCATTTTGGAAAATCTATTTCTTAGGTCCTGAAAAGAAGTTTGAATATGCACATTATACTCGGAGACTTATATAGCAAGAAATCTTTGCTCCCCGATAACCTCCCGTGAAATAAATTTACGGCTCATCACCATCCCAGTGCACAAACTAAAAATCGAGCTTCATCGAGCAACCCTTAATTAAGTTACCGATCTAATGAAAAACCAAATACCAGAAATTTATTATTAACAACTACTACCACACTTTTGCTTCTTGCGCAAAATCATGTCTGTTCACGAAAATTAATGTTAGACCTAAAATGGGCATTTTACACGGTGCTAAGAACTTTCGGAGCTCTCCCTTAAACGTTATGCTTCTTTCAATTAAAGGATCTTCAAGTATAACTCCAACTATTCGGCACATTCCCACACTTTTTTTAGTTAAAGGTTTAATTTACTTATTTTCATGTATTTATGTGCTAGCATTCCCTGAAATATCTTGACATATTCCAGATGTCATTTCCATCATATTTTATTCATCAGTTTCTTCCTCCACCAGAAATTCTTGAATATCTTCGCCAGTCATATCATCAAAACCTTTCCCTCCAAGAGACTTAGCGGGCTCTACTCTAACGTCCATTGTATTTCTTGCTCTTTTAAGCATTATACGGGAATTTATCCAATTCTCAAACCGTGTTCTAGGATGTCGTGTTGTATGACAAGTTTTCTCAATTCACGAACTGTGTCAAACCAAAACCGTTTTATACGGGGTTTCCTCTAAAAGCAAATAAAAAACTAGGTTCTTCTGTTCAATAAACTTAATAAAAGTAATATTTATTTCTATTAATAATCTATCGAGACTAAATTATGTTTGTGCAATAACAATCAGTGATTCTCCATAATTTGGAAGTTTATATAATTCTTTTTCTTTGATAAATCAAACTAAAATAAGAAATTTGAAGCTACGCAAGAAATTAAAATAGATAAGAAATTATTAAAATGAATTATTAAAGAACTGTTTTTCTCCTGGATGTCCTGTTATTTCCCTTCAAGATCTTCCAAATTCTAATCGTAATTTTATATTTGTTTTCCTTTATTTTTAGTGTTTTCATTAATGTAATAAATAAAAAACATTTACCATAGTCATTTGTAAATAAGCGTGAAAAAAAAAAACAATGTAAAGCATTCCAACGCCACGATGTTCAGCAGACTTTGTGGCATTGATTCCAAGAAGGATCTAAACATTCTGGAGTCAAGGTTAGTCAAGCAGCTTCAACAGTATTTTGAATCTCACTGATGGTGCTAAGCTCCTTGGCATCTTTATAAACTTTTGGAAGTAACCTTCCCCAAGAGAACGGGTCAGATAGCCGAGAAGGTTGATATTGTACTCTAAGAGTCATCTTCTGTGGAGTGACTTATGGGGATCGTAGCGATATGCTGTTGATAATTGAATTATCGGCAGAATAAAGCTCAAGATTTGGAAGGAGTTTTTGTATGAGAACTTTCCGGTATTCTAGGATATTCATACGATAGGAAGAAAATACCAATTCTACGATGCACGATCCTTAAAGGCTCTCTCTCCGCAGATACCTCCAATACCCTCACAGACCATTAAGGCTAAGTTTTATGTCAACTGAATAAATTATCGAAAGGTGCAATAATTGTACAGATTCTCTGTACGGATATTGGAGGGATATGCGGACAGATTTCCGGAATTTTCAAATATGAAATGTTTGGGGCATGTTTTTGATCGCATGAGACGCCTTTAAGGACCATAAAACCGTAGAATTGGTATTTTTTTCCTATCGTATGAATAGCCTGGAAAAATCCAACTTTTTTGTCGTAATGTCAATTTGTTATGTCGATCATGACTGGCAATGCTTCCATAGCTCGCACCTAATTGCAAAAAGTTGTAAATAACCATTATAGGGCGATTAATTTAGTCTGAAATTTTCCTCAAGGAGACTCCATTATGATGATGAAGAAAATATAAAAAAACGATGTAACATAAAAAAAATTAAGTTGTAATAAATAAATCAGTTTACCTTCCCTTTTACAAATTAAAAGAAACGAAAAACTTTTAATAGAAGTAAAATTTCTCTGTGAAAACGTTGGTGTTTTTATGGGGATTTCGCACTTATAACCCCCACCCCCGCCTTTGTACAACTCAGAAACAATTGTATTCATGGCCCACTAAACCCAACGGAGATCGCAAGCGGGGCATAACGGTAAACTGATAAAACGAATGCAGATCCAGTTTAACTATAAAAAAGTGATGATATCATTTTTAGAACAAAAGAAAAATTTGCTGAAATTTATGACTGTGTGGTGTTTTTATGGGAATTTCGGCCACGTACTCTTCAGAACTATCGCCTGCGCCTGGCTCATACTGTATAATTATTTTATATTTCACAATCTTGTACATTATTTATGTAATATATACATATTATATACATATGTACTTTACTTTGCAGCATTTTTAAACAAAATTTTGGTATTTGAAACAAAACAATTTTTGGGACTATATCGATAAGAGATTTAAGCGTACCTCGGTAACGAACTCTTATGTTAAAAAATATTTGACAGCTATTTTTGTCTGCTAGAATATCAAATGTCTTTAAACAAAAATTCCACAAAATTTAAGAGATAAGCTGACGTTTGACATCTCTTTATTCTTTACGCAGAATACCAATTGCTGCTAGAAGCCCTTGACTGTTTTTATTTGTAACGATGGTTTCTTAAGTGGAGTTGGAGTATTCTGTAATTGATGTAGATAACTCTAAACCAGTACAATTACCTTACCTGCATAGTAATTGTACTCAGCTCGGAGTTTACTGGGGAAAGCTTCTTCCCTCATAGTTTGAAATAACAGTGGGAGGGGGGGGGGGCGCATAGCTATAACGAAGTTTTCTTAGAGAAAGCATCGCGTATAATTTACTTAGCACGATGCTTTTTGAAACTTAAACGGAATTGGGTCGTTCAAAAAACTATACAAAATCATGATCGTAGAAAATCGTAGAAGAAGCCATTATAAGAAAAATTGTGCCACTTTACACTCAATACTGTATCTAAGATTATTGCACAGCTTTAAAAGTTTTACTTTGTAGCGAAATCTCTTAAGGGACATGTACTTTATCCAAAATTCCCTCGTTCCTTAAAAGGAATTAGCCTAAAAATTACGGAAAATGCAAATAAAATCCCGGCTAACATTAAGACATCATGATAAGCCCTTAATACCCTTCTGACTACGTTAGAAGGTCGTGGGAGCGTGCAAAAATGAGGACATGCTGAGTGAGGGTGTGAGGCAGGCAACTTCAGTTTAATTTTACCTTTACCTTTTCGTACACACAAAAGGCAACGCCAGAAAATTACGATAAATGCTTGTCGTCCTCCAATTTGAAGTGAGCGTAAGCATATACCTCTTGGAGCACGTACGCAATGAAAGGATACTCTCATAACTCCAAATATCCTATCATGTACCACTTTCTTAATGAAATAAATCTTCTTGCTCTTATTGCCAAAGCCGAATAGCGAAGTGCTTTACATGGAAATTGTAATGAGATGTCAAGTTCTGAGATATTAAGATGTTCGTGGAATTAACTCTTAAAGGTAAATTGTTCGTCTGAAATGATGGCGAATCTCTGGCAGTTATGGATTACTGTTCTTAAAAGCTGCTTTTGGCAGCTTACATACAAATTAACTAAAAGAGAAGTTTTAGCAGGAGTTCTTTCATTATTCTTATATTTTGGGGGTAATGAAGTTACGCTTTTGATTTTTTTTTAAATATTTAATATTTATTTGAAAATCGATAAAAATAAATATCGTCTTTTAGAGGTTATTGTAAGAAAAGAAAAAAAAATCAATATAACAATAGAAGAAAGGAGTAAGAAGTTCAGATGAAATATTGAATATAATGGGTCTGTTCTTTTGTTTCCCTTGCACTGGTTCAGTCGTACATTAAATAGTGCACACTGCGTTAATATAATTAAAAAAATATTTTGGTGTCTTTATATGACGACGATTTCCGGTGGAACGGGGGGGGGGGCGGTAGGTGTACAATACATTGATAGTTTTCATGGTTCAGCTGTAGATCGTCGGCTGTGAACCAAATATTTATTTTATGAAGAAAATTTCTCGTCTAAAAGACTGGAATTTATTGAAAATAATTTCGATAAATTTGCAAATTGCATTTAATTGCAAGTGGTAGGCGATCAGAGGAAACCATACTGATGAGACTTCTCTGATCAATGGGTCGATTCTATCAAAATCTTCACAACCCAACATGTCTGTTTAGGTTAACCTACATATCATCAGCATACGTGCGCACGCTGACGTCTCGAGCGACTTCTGGAAGATCAGTTATGAATAAACTAAATAAAGTGTCCATTATTGAGCCATGGAGAAGGTTAGATAAAAGGAAAGACTATTGCAAGTATTTGCATCCAATTTAACAACTTGTTTTCGATTGGTCGAATATCCTGTAGAAGAACGCAGCGGAGGGACTGAAAGAGCAATTGAGTTTCTAAAGTAAGATCTTAAGAACAGCACTGTTAAGCGTTTTCGCAAAATCGAGTAGTACCAAGATAATCAAATTTTTCTGGTCTAGGGAAGCTCTGGTATCAGTGAACATTCGAAATACTGTGGTTTCGTAGCTATGGGGACGATAAAAGTTAGAATGCCAATGGCTTACAAGCTCCCTTGAATCTAGTAGCTGGAAAAAAAACTTGACACTTGACAGAAAAAATTGTGTTCATTAATGCTTTGCGGTGCAATTCCGCGAAAGGAAAAGTCGAATCAATCATTACCTCTGATGATAAATTGGAATCAGTATGCAATCCATTCACACGTCTTTACTGTTTGTTATAGAGAAGCGAAGAAAGAGTTTACCTCATCTGGGTTAAGCTTGCAGCTTGTCTTGTCCATAACAAAAACTCCTACTTGCCGCAAGTTATACCATCTTCAGATTTAGAATGCACCCAACGGCGATGCAGCGACTCACGTTCTGCTATTACGTACTGAACTTTACGTGTGTTCCAATGACATCCTTCAACTTTCGAGCTATTAGTTATTAACGGCACATATTTATTACACGAATAGTTGAGAAATTAGAAAAAATATATTCTTGGTCATTGGCAGATGAGCAATAATATATTGAGTGCCAAGATAAATAGACACACTATTCAGAGAGAACATTGGCGTTGATGTTTCTAAAGTCACGATAATAGAAAAGTCTCAAAAGAAAGAAAAAAGAAAATATCCTGACCCAAATTATTACTAAGTGAGTATAGTTGAGCTTGAAAATCGATTTTGGTAACATCAAAATTAAGAAAAATATCAAGCCCTGCCGGAACTAGCCTGCCGACGAATACTTACATTACCTTCAAACTATTGAGTAGAGCTCGATCTGAAGGCATTTGCTGGACAGTACACACTTGATGAAAGACGCTTATCATACCCCGAAATTATTTCAATGCCGATAAATTCGAACACTTCTTCCTTCGATGAAATAGCGCGAGTCTATTTCAAATTTTCCTTTATAAAGCCTTACATCTACAATTTAGTGAGGTCCGAAGCTGAAAACTGTAGGATTTGAACTTTGATAGCCATGCCTTTCACACGAACAATTATGTGACACGTTTACAATAAAACCAATAAAAATTAATGCAAATCACTATGAAAATCTCAAGAGCATTTCACTGATATGTAGTACCTTTCAGATCGCATTCAATGTGTATTGACCTTTGACAATTTTATTAGAATTACCCTTAAAATGGTGGGTATTTACTTTGAAATGTATGTTTTCAAATTCAAAATCATGGAAAAGTGGACTTATTTTATTGTAATCGAAAAACTCTTTTATACCGTGGCTATGATATGGCTTTTGCCCTTAATGAAAATTTCCGACTAATGCTCGCATTCATTACAGAGCGTGATAAAAGTTTAAATAGTTGCTAATTGCAAGCATCACGTACATGAAAGTTCTGCACAAACCACTTAGCATTTTTTTTTTGAAGTTGAAGTTAACCACTCTCCCCTAGCTTTTTGTATAACGATGCAAACGAATATCGAACTTTGTAACCACTTTACATTTTGCAGCCACCTAAGGAAGTTCTACGACAATTAAAAGAGAGTGCAATGAGCTCGTCGGCAAACTACTTCTATCGGAACATTTACTCCTTGCTTAATTTAATGAACTCGTGAGGAAAGCCACTTAATAAAAGCGACACTATTCGTAGCAAGCCCCCTCCCCCTCCCTTATCGGTGTGGTTTTGACAAGAATTGCAGTTACTATGTCATGACATATTTACCTACATAGATAGGACCTTATTCTGCCATTTTACTATTTACATTAAAATGCAGAGGGAGAATTTCTTGACACGAAATATCTTGTGGGTTGGGAAATCGAAATAAACAATTTTACGAGGTTCAACAGAGGGTTACAGCTCGTTGTTATAGAGGGTCGTTAAGAAAAGATAATGCAAAATGGACTTCTCTGTTGCTTTCGAGGTTTATTACAATTGACGTAAAAAAGTTATTTAACTTAAAATTATTTATTGTGTTAAGGGTTTACAGGATTGTAAATTTCGCTAGTACTGGTGCACTTGTTTAATTAAGGCGACCAATGGTAGATATTTTGTCATCATCGATAAAGATTGGAAAAAATATGGAACTAAGCAAGGATATAGCCATTGTCTAGATAAATTTATTACACATCCCCATGTCAAACAATGGTGGGTAAAACGAGCAGACACAGATTTTCTTTTAACTTTTGTTGTTTAACGCTTTTTGATTTTTAACATTACAAAGGAAGCTTATAAAACGAAATTAAGTAAAAAAATATTTTATTTGCACATACAATTTAATTGCAATTACTTTAATGAAAGCTTTAAAACTTGTACAAAGTGAATTTAAAATAATTAAGTAATAAATGTCAAACAACAAAACAGGAAAAAATTTCACGTTCATATGTATTTTTTTTTATCATTCAAAATTGATATCAAAAATGCGTAGAAACACAATCTTCGCACAATTATCACACTAATGAAAAACTCTAATGAAATTTTTTGCGACGATTATTTAGAAGTTATCCTTTCAATAATCCGGGATTAAATTTGTCATAAAGCACATAACCAAAGCCGTGTTATGTACATCAAAAGTTCATTTGGGGTCGACTCATTCCGCCCGGGGGATACACAGCTTTCTTCTTAATAACAAAGCAACAGAATAATCCCTCGTGTAACGCCAGGAAATTAATTTAATTTGTTTCAGAAATTACGAGACTCCTGAGACCTATTAGCGCCACATGTACATGAGACTTCGCAAATGACTTGGATTCATTATGTAACTTCTTTAGTATAATGAAACCAGAGATAAAAGCTGGTAGGTCTGATGGGTCGTAATAAGCGAGTGTTAATTGAATGTTTTATACTTGTTCAATGACCGAACATGATGGCACGTATTGCGTATATTCAATGAACTGATTTTAAGCGGTTGATGAAATTTTTTTAAAATATAATACAGGAAATTTGCTGAGTCCAAATTTGATTGGGTGAGTGGAATCAGAATTTTTTGTATCCTACCAGCTGTCTGTTCAAATTTTTCCGGCAAAAGGGAAACTGTTCTTTAGTGATAATGTGATTATATTTTGTGGTTGTAGTCAGCGAAGGAAATTCTTTCAAAACGTTTCCATAATTGCATTCCATTACATAATGCCTTGAAAAATAATTTTATTTTTTACAGTCATTTCACTCACAGAAAGACACCTGTTGACAGCAATAAAGTTTTTAAAACTCTACCCCAATAATTGGCCAATGTACTTTAGCAATGATAAAAGGGGATGTGAGATCCCGTCTTAAGCCAAAGCTCACTTTTAGTAACAAATTACTGAACGTTTTGATTGTAGAAACATTTCCCATTACTAACTAATTTGAATTCGGTCGGATATCTTTTCAATATGTTGCAAAAGATATTTGGAACTACTGCAAATATTTCTACTATTTTCCAAAAAATTTTGTATTACTTACTTTGTAGGGACTTCATACTAGTATCAAGTTTCAGTTGGATAATGCTTCTAAATAGTTTCAGAAGTCTTTTAGGTGTAATCCATGTATATTTTGATAAATTGTTTATCTCTGTACTATAACATTTTATCAATATCCCTTGTCAAGAAGATTAGCTTGCAGCTTGAATAACTTTCGGAAGATGATAAGTCCATTAATTAAAGCTTAATTTGTTCGAGAAAACTCACGATACAAGTAGCCATTGATTTAGAAGTTTCTAAAGACAGCGAAAAGAATTTAACAATTTTATCATAACTCACTATTTTTTTTTTAAATACGGAAATAATTAAAAGAATTGCTTTCTCGTAATCTGCACTGAAAGCATCCACAGAAGGCTTATAAAACAATATTTTTTAACACCGAGAACATTTTGAGCTATTTCTGCACACTTCGTTTTTTCGCGAGTAAATCGCTTTGATATTTCCGACACACGGAAAGAGGAAGATAAACAATTATGAAAATGGTGGAAAGATATTTGTACAAATACCACTTCTGCTGGAGGCTGTCAATTTCCTCATATCATGACTTCACATTTCATTTCTAAAAAGGAGGCCGTTCAAAGCTAATTTAGTTAATTTGAAAGTGTTTTTCTTCTTTTTGTTGACATATATACAAAATATAAATATATATGTAGTAATTAATTTCCCATTCCAATGAGCTACAATTTTATTATATACACCTTAGTACACCTTAGTGCTTTACTAAAATAAGAAAAACAACATTTCTTTGTGAACTTCTGAGAAGGTTTATACATGACACCCTCCTGAAAATTTTCTTGATACTTTCTGTGCTGAAAGCTTCAAAGCCATACAATTACTTTGTCAACAAAGCGCTTCCTAAATAAATAAAACAAAAAACAAAAATTAATCAGCAACGTAAAAACGTAAGTAAGGAAAGATCACAACGCTACTTAGCATACAGAATATTTCGCAATACCTGAGGAATCTCGTATATTAAATTTCAAGGAGCTTTGAATATCAAAGTTGATTAAAATTACTTCTCTCTTACATATGGATACGTAAACATATCAGAATGCCACTTAAAATGTCAATACCCATGTGTCTTTCTAAAGTGAAATTGATTTTACTTAGTACAAAAAACATTCAACAACGTAAAACAGCATTACAAAATCGTAAAATTAAAAATTAAAAAGAGTTCTCTTAACAAAATTTCTTAAAGCACCTATGGCGTAAAATTGGGAAGCATGGTGCTCTCAAGCAAAATTTATTGAATATTTATAAATCTGATTTGGTCTTATCGAACATGTTTTTTTATGAAAAAAGGAAAATGGGTATTTTTTTATGGGACCCGTTCCCACCTTTGTAGCAACGTAAGACTTATATAGGGTCCGCCAAATAACTTTTTTTTTTTTTATACAGGGCGCAAAACATCGAGTGTAGCTGCGGCTGTGTGGCACGTAGCGCCGTCCTGTTGAAACCAAATGTTGCCAATATCCTCCTCTTCAATTTTCCTGAACAAAAATTCGTTCAACATGGCCCGATAACGATTGCCATTGACTGTAACGGCCACTCCTTGCTCATTTTCGAAGAAAAATGGCCCAATTATGCCTCTGGACCTAAATCCGCACCAAACAGTGACTCGTTTTGGGTGTATCGGCTTTTCAATGTATGCGTGCGGGTTTTCTGTGCCCCAAATGCGACAATTTTGCTTGTTTACATACCCGCCAAGATCAAAATGAGCTTCATCCGAAAAGATGATTTTTTTGGCAAAATCGGCATCTTCTGTAAGGCGATCGCAGGCCCACTCAGCGAAGCGAAAACGCATTGGATGGTCAGTTGGCTTCAACTCCTGAACCAATTGGACTTTGTATGGCGTCATACCAAGATCTTTATGCAAAATTCAACGATGTCTCCGAAATGTTCAATTGTTGAGAACGACGGGTGAATTGATGTTGATGGCGCTTCACGCACACTTTCTGCCACACAATCAATATTCTCGGGTGTACGCACTGTTTTTGGCTTTTCACGCTTTGGTTTATCGATGAGGATGCCAGTTTCTTTCACTTTTTTCACAAGATAACGAACATACGGAGCTGACGGTGCTTCTCTTCTTCCAAAATCCGTACGCAATTTTCGCACACATTCTGCAATATTACCATGATTTTCAAAGTAATGTCGCAATATTTCCCAGCGTTGTTCAAGCGTATACACAACCATATTCGTTCAGCGGAAGAATAAAACTAATTATTTGTCAAATCAGACATGAGCTAAGTGTTACCATTCACGAAATAAGCACTAGTTGAAAAAAAAACGTTAGATGGCGGACCCTTTATTATCATACTGTAACAAAATGGCTTTTTTTGCTCTTGTCTTTCTCCAACCTGGGCATCCAAGTGAGCCCAACCAAACATCCACTAGAGAAAAATTTACATAACCTCACAGAATATAACTTGAATTGATGGTTTTGTTTTATAAAAGAGAAGAATAATCGTAAATTGAAACCGAATATAGAAAATGAAATATTGTCGACATGTAACTAAATAAGACATGTTTTTTTACTTGTAATTAAATAAGCCAAATGTGGCATCACCTACAAAAGAAATTCTTAAAGAGAGGTCACCAGGTAAGCATAGATAAATCCAGATAGGTTGATTTAGTACAAAAATTGTCGAAAAACGAGTAGTATAAAAAACATCGACGTATTATTTGTCGTGGTCTACCTACAGAGATGCCAAGCTCTGTTTAGAAAAGAAAACAGATAAAAAATAAAAATCATTGAAAAGCCTATCCATTTGCAGTTCTTGTTTGTTTGCGCCATTGGGATAATCACGGGAAGTAATTAAAAAGCGCAAAAATGAAACGATTGGACGATTTCCAGTGCCCCACGTAAGATTTCAAAAGGGGACCTGAGCTTCACCATGCCCTACCTCAGAAGCCACAGTCGACAGAACTATCGATGAATCCGAAAGCCACGCTTGATTCTACATAAATGCAGTATCTGGATAGGGCTCCGATCATACCACGCCATACGCAGTATTACGGATATTTGAGTGTTCGCTCGTACATCATACAAAAACGCTCGAACGTAACCATATTATCCTGGTAATAGCTCGGCCAGGTACACGGTTAAGAAAAAATGGTATAAACGGTGCACATTTTTTTACGTAAACAAATCTAATAAATATACGGATATTGGCATCTCTTATACCAATTCTCAATTCTTATCCGAATTTAGTAGAAAAGCATACTGCAAACGACCAAAGGATAAACTGTATCCATTTAAATATAAGGATCAAATACGTTCAGTATAGAACTAATGCATTAACTGAATATTTGAGAGCCTGATACTAATTTGGTGTGAATCTATCTTTCAGTAATATTAAAACCATTCATATCATTTGTATCAGTGGAAATACTTAAAAATATGCCATACGATTAGAAGAATCAAGCGAGTTACGCATGATTGAAAATTTGTCACTGGCTGGCACACTTACGCAGAATGAAGTTTTGATTTGTGCCACGATAGCAAGTATACCAGTATACGTTCTTGGATATGTCTGTGCGGCTGAGGACTGTTAGTGTATGGGCACTATAGTATAGTACAGTTGGTTGACTAAAATGGTAATAGTTTTTTAAATAAATATTTAGATTGTTTCATAAAATTAATATTGGTTTTTCTAATTAAAAGTATTTTGATTTTCATGTTTGAATTGATTCGATCGATCGATTTTACCAATAGAATAGTATACCATCAGTATAAAGGTTTTTTTCACGAAATGAGATAAACCCAATATAACAGAGATATAAGAATGCATTTATTATGGTTATTGATTTTATCTAAGACGATTATAAACACATTTTATACGAGAGGTTGAATGAACTGGATATAAAGTTTATATAAAACAATTTTATATCCAGTTATATTACTTATGTTAATAAACGCTATTATAAAATTTTATAAATGGAGGACGTATACAATATATTCAAACTTTTTATGGACTTATATGTTTATTCTTCGTTTATAATATTTACACTTTAATTTTTAACCGTGTAGTAATAGTGTTACAATACATTGCTTTATTAAACTAATGGAATATTAAGGGTGTTTGAAACTATGCATAAATGATATTAAAAACCAGAATCATAGGATTACATTTTTTAAATTTTAAATATTCGAAAATGAAATTCATTAAAAAAGTAAATTTGCTTACTAATAATTTCTTACCTATTCCCAAAAGCTTGAGTACCTTAATATATCACCACAAGAATCGCAGGAGCCAGCAAAGAGCTTTACCGCAATATAAACAAAGGAGTATATGAACTCCATAGCTTTGGGATTGCGTCTGTAAATTCTCTATCCAGGAAGAAAACATTGTTTTGGTTTCGAAACTAATGAATGGGAGATTTTTCCCTGTTTAAAATTTTGGATAGTAATTTCAAAAATGTAGCCATTGGCCATTTGTGTAATTAACAAATCCCGGTTGTGCTTCCAAATGATCACGAGGCATATACCCCCGCTAGTTATACACAGTTCACTCTTAGATTGAGGAAGGTATGACTTTCTTCAACTCAGATTTATTTAATTAATCACAATCGTTTTTTATCCAAAAGTATGTATACATATGAACCATATTAACGTAGTAAAGAGAATTATACAACAACGAGAGCTGTGATGGTATCGGTGCTAAATGCTAACAAGGATAGTTCAAAAATATTTAAGTAAAACGGAAATTAGCTCGTCTGGACTAACTGGCTGCAATTTTTACAATGAGATGAACTGATCTGTGATATTTTGCAATGCTTATTGATTATAGATTCACACTTTTAATTAAAATGACTTAAATGACTTAAATTTACTAATATTATTGTATATGTATGTAGTTGTAAGTGTTTAGACAGCGCCAATGTCGGGTGAAATATTTTGGATACACTAAAGACTAAAGTGCTTGCAATAACAGATTCCGTCGGTTTGCTAGCGAGAATGAACCTGTTTTCTATCCTTTATCGAGTAGCGTTCTGGTCCTCTGAATCACTACTTCCTTCAGTAAAGTATTGTGCTTACAACCTTTTTATTACTGTTATTTAAGGAGTAGAAATACCATCACGATTACGATAGAAGTAATATATTTAACTGCTGTATATTTCGGATGAAAAGTTATAGTATGAAATAATATGCTTCAAAAGGTGTTTCATTTAAGGAATCCGACGACATACTACGGCAGTAGCAATGGAAATTTAAACAAAGATAAAATTTTCGACCCTGAAATAAAGGACTTGATCATATAAAAGGATGAATCGGCCTTGATCGCGGTAAAAGAGGACAAAATCATCAGGTAAAAACAAAAGAAAGTTTTGGTACCACGATTCGTAAAACGAAGAGCTTTCAGAAAAAAGTTCAAAATAAAGAAATAGTGTGAAATGAAAAGGAGAAAACGAGAAGTTATTAAAGTGCTTTACCGGAATTATTTATGGGCGTTTCAGTCAATGATTTCAGCCAGGATATAAAAATACTATTATTAACAAGAAGAACTTTTTGTTCGGTACTGTCGTATTTTCTGTTTATGAACTACATAAAGCATTAAGCTTAATTTGCCTTTGACTCAGAAAAATCGGTTACTTCATTCCCGAGATACGATTTTCTTTATATGACGTTCCATCCTAAAAGGACGAAAGTTGATTGATTTTTTGAAAATTTTTAACGTTTTGTCCACTGAAGCTCTCATTAAGCCGTCTGCATTATAAAATAATTTATCTCCAATTCATTTACTTAATTACCTCCGCTGTGATTTTCCTGCAGAAAATATTGTAAGTCAAGATTTGAAAAATCTTCTCAAAAATGATACAGGCACCCTTAAACATAAAAACTAATGGGCAACAAAAGTTTTACATATGTGAATAACCCAAAAAGTTTGTTTCACTGATGAGCTCAATACCTTTTCACCTTACCTCATGAGTACAATTTTTCATTAAAAACTTATACTAAATACCTCCAAGGGATTACGTTCATATGTGCATGGTGTAGAATGAGTCTAGGCGTGCTGTGCTGGCTATCTATTAACAAGCACTTAATGGTCGACATGACTCAGGCGCTTATGTAATAGTTATTCCATCCCTTTAGGATTTTGTGGTTGTTTAACAATTATAAATTACTTTTACGTAGAAAATAATTCATGGGACTAAAAACATGGCGTCTAACATATAATCATTATTACATTACAAGGAAAATTTCGTTGTTCACAAAAAGTTCATAGAATGTAATTGTATACAGTGTTTCTATCCAAATGTGAACACTTTTGGGCGTTTTTAAATCCACCATCTAAGATTTGGCGTATTTGCAGGGATGATAAACCCTATAAAAATATCCGACCAATCATTTTTATTTATTTGCTGGTTGTTCCCTTGATTCGTTTTTGTTTCGGCAACATTTTATGTGAATTTTATGTAAATTAGATGGGAAGGTGTATTTTGAAAGAAAAAAAAATATGTATATACATTTCAAAGGACTGATTTCAGCAATTCTATTGACTGACGTGTCATATTAACGTGAATTTCCGGTAGTATCAATAAAAGGAACAAGAAGTTTTTTATGACATATCGACTTTTATCTCAGCGGAATTTTCTTTATAATTTTATTTTTGAGCTTTGGATCACCGGTGCCATTTATTTTGAAAGTGGCCTAAGTCTGTTTTTTACGACAAAATATTTAAATATTTCAGTTTAAAAAAATAATTTAAACATTTTTTTAGGATCTAACAGTGAATTTTTGTATGTTTTGGGGTAAAAGATAATATAAATTTATTAAGCAATTAAATTTATTGAAGGAGTCTGAAGAAAATAGGAGTACTATACCCAGATGTTATCCACTTTCAAAATAAACGGCTCAGTTAATGAATCAAAATGTCCACTTCGTATTTTGGTATTTTTTATACTCTCCCAGAAGATCATATGACAGGAATACTAAGTTTGTAATTTCGCTTGTAATGCAAAGAAATAATGATGGTAGAGCAGAATGGATTGGACACCTACGCATAATATTAAAAGGTATTTTGATTTTTGCATGCCCGTTTATCTGCCCGTGCGTCAGTTTGTCTGTCCGTCCATCTGTCCGTCCGTCTACTCGCCGTTCGCACGATAGCTCGGCAGCGCGTGTACTTAGAGAGTTGAAATTGTATATATGGACTTTTAAAATTAAAATCAAAAATGGGAAAAATCGGGAGACTTCTGGTTAGGGTTACCATATAAAAATTTCGTTCTTCACTACATATTTAGACACTGCAGTTACACAGTGATTTCATAGGAATAGTAAATATAAACAAGTAAAAAAGCTAGAATTGGTCTAAGACCAATTCTTATGATACCCTAGCTTAATGCCCGTATGTAATTTCGAATGGTCTCCCATCTGTACAAGTTTGATTTTTGAAGTGATTTTTCGCAATTATTTCTATAACGGTTCGTCGAACAGAAAAAATTATTATAGCCAACTTCATAAAATTTCATATTCTGAAGAACTTTTCAGGGCAATAGAAGCGTCTAGGACCGATCGTTTCCACAGCATACGTAAAAAACCTAAATTTGTATATGGCAACATCAAGAAGGGGTTTGTCCGATTTAGTCTATTTTTGAACTCCTTTTTCCTATTAATATAAAAACACCATGTACCAAATTTAAGATCTCTATGTAGATGCGTTCTCAGGCAGTGTCTCCAAATATGTAATGAAAAACGAAATTTTTGTATAGCAACCCTACGAAGGAGTTATTTTGACTTTTGCATGTCTGTCCGTCTGTCTCTCCGTCCGTCCATCCGTATGTCCCTCCGTCTGTGCGCACGATAACTCGAGAGCGCGTTGACTAAGATAGCTGAAATTTTGTACATGGACTTTAAAAAAAGTAAAATTAAGTTCGAAAATGAGACAAGTCGGGCAACTCCTTCCAGGGTTGCTATACTAAAATTTCGTTTACCACAATATGTTTGGACACTGACAAAGAACGCGACAATATAGAGAGCTGAAATGCGGTACATGGTTTTTTTATAGTAATAGCAAAAATAGACTAAATCGGGCAACCCCTTCTTGATGTTGCCATATAAAAATTTATGTTTTTTACATATACTGTGAAAACCGTCGGTTCTAGACATTTCTATTGTACCAAGAACTTGTTAAGAATATGAAATCCTATAAAACTGGTTATAACAATTTTTTCTGTCCGACGATCCGTTCTAGAAATATATGAGAAACACCACTTCAAAAATCAAAATTGTACAGATGAGTGATCATACAAAAATTCATACACGCATTCATCTACGATATCATAAGTATTGGTCTTACATCAATTCTAGCCTTTTGACTTGTTCTCTACTAGCAATATTTCTGTGCGTTACAAATTGAATGACAAATTTAGAAAAAATTGCAGTGCCAACTACCGTAATTAAAATGAACCAAATTAATTGGAAAGTCAAAACATCATCTGATCATGAAATATTTCATTTCGTTCAGCTTTTCTTCTCCTTTTGGCCTCTTTAAACAAACAAACAAAATCTTCTGCTAACAACGGCTTGATAACTACAGCAAATACTGGGAAATTTTCTTGATAGCTTTTGATTAAATTATTGAAATCTGCTATGATCTTTACTCACAGTGAAGAACTGCCAATGACATTCAAAATGAAATAATTTTCGTCCACCGTCGTCACCTTCTCATTTCCTTGAAATGACTGAATTTGAAATTAAGTCATTATGGAGACAGATTGTCTACGTTATAAGATGACAAAAGTCAACCTTTCCTTTTAATACGAAATACTCCGTACGCGCAGCGAAGGTAAATAATAAATTGCTAATTTTGCGCGTCATTGTGGAGGGGGATTGTCATTTTTCGAGTGCGATAAGGTCATCTTAAACTGAAAGGTTTTGGCGTTAAAGTCGATATAAAAAAAAGCTAATATTGATTATGCGTTTTGTTTTTTAAACAAATCCAGTTCGTAACAGAGGGGGGGTAACGGGGGTAAATTATGGCTCATTGGCTTCCGAAAATACAAAGAAGTTGAAAGATAATATATTAAAAAAAAACCAAAAAAAAAAGACGAAGCAAAATGTTTTAATTGCTCTCAAACATTTTCTTCTTTGTTTTACGTTCGCTAAGATCTATTCATACTGGGTCGATGGTCAACTATTCGTAAAACACTTTAAATTTGAACTCCGCTCCAATATATGTAAGTGTTAAAATTGCAAAAATATATTCGATTCTTTTCAAGTAGAAAAAACGTTTTTTTTTTAAAGAATTTTTCTATTTTATATTCTCGCTAAATATTATATTCACGAAGTTGCTATATTCCTCAAAACTCCAAATCAACTTATCTGAGAATAACTCGTTTGAATTTGTAAAAAAATAACCCAAGTGCAAGTATGACAGCATTTCCATGTAGATTCAAGAAATATTTCGTTATGCCCAATTCCATTTTATGCACAACTTTTAAAGATTCCAGGGAAACTTAATTTTCTCAGAATATCTACATAAAATTTTAGCTTATGAATAAATGATGGAACAGCGAAGAGCAGATGTTGGCTTCACAGGAATAATTAATTTCAACAAGTTGGAAGCCTTCTAATTGGATTTTTCTCAGCCAATATTTTAGCAGATCGAGGGTAGCCAATGAAGTATAAAACTTACCGACAGTTTTTTTTTAATTAATTAGTAAATGTGAAATTAAATTTATGTTGGTATGTATTTAATGAGAGTTTCGCGTGTTTGGCTAGGGGTGTACAAGATGTGCACAGCTTACCGGTCGGTGACAGATTAAGAAATTGATAAAAGCTGTTAAAGATAAATTGTAAATCTGTAAATTTTATATATGCGCTCCGCCTCCAGGACGAAATGAAGAATTTTTCACATCCTAATTATGATTTCGATCGTCTTCAAGAGCAAGTTAGATTTCAATAAAACTATTATAAAGCAGCATTTTATGTATTCAAATATTTTGTGTTGGCCAGATATATTATATGCTGTACCTATGTAGACAAAATTGTGTACCTCATAAGTACAACTGGGGTACCACTTCATTTCAAACAGTATCTTAACAGGGATGATGCAATTTTGCTTCTCATGAATCGATTTTGGAACACTACATGCTAAAAAACTAATATATGAAAAACAGAATGTTTGTATAGAAGCCCCATGGAAGAGTTACGTTATTTGTCCCATTTCGAACTTAAATTTACTTTATTATTTAAAGACCGTATGAAAGATTTATTTTTATTTCTTTAAGGTCGTAATACATTAAAAATAGAAAGCAGCGGCAGACATTCCCGCTTTGTCAACCACATTAAAAGCAGAAAACAGTTACTTGTCAACTACAAATGTCAGCTGCAATAATTTTCAAGAAGTTTATGTTAATTTTAAATTAATTTGTATATTTCTAACATTAATTTTCCTCCATAGACATTTCATTTTTCTCGCATCTAACCTCTTTGACACCTTTAAAAAAGGACGCCGACAATGAAATACAAATTTTAGCTCTCTTTATATTGGCAGTACTGAGCAAGAGAAGAATTTTTGAGATTTGATCAACTTTCTAGTTCTGCTTCTGCTGCTGCCGCTTCCTCTGCTTTCAGTTTCTTAATGCTCGTCGAACAGTTGAATGTTTTCAGAAAAAGGTTGCTTCTGTCGCTGATTTCTGCCTTTAATGTGTCATGGCCTTTAAGTGCACGCGATATCGAGTTATCGTGAGGGCAGACCGACAGACAGACAGATAGATCGACCGACGGACAGAAGGACGGACAGACAGACGGACATGCAAACTCACAATAACTTTTCGAATTATGTATGGGCGTTAAACCATTTTGCTCTACCATCATTATTTATATATGTGTTACAAACGGAATGCAAAGAAGATTTCATCTAGAGTATAAAAACTGAGAACCGTAAATAACTGTTATTTTTGACAATCAGCTAAAAAAGTGCTCTCAAGGCTGAATGACCTACTGGAGACGTAATGGCAAGCAAATAATAATTACTAAAAAACTTTTAACTCTCATAATGAATCTACCACAGATCTTTTATTGTTGAAGATCTTGGTATTTGATTTCAGAAATCGGATAGTCCGCAGACAGAACCTGCTTTAACAAGGAATGTGTGCGTCTTATCCCCTTCAGGGAATATAGGCAGGTTCGTGGAAAAAAATTGTTTTCTACTTATTTTTCAATATGAATTATTGCTAGCCTATTACCGAGCTCATTTATTTTCACACCATAATACTACCGTTTTTTTTTTTATATATTTTTCTATATCAGCGACGGGTTTTTTGTCAGACGATCTTTGAAGCTGGACCAGATTTAAGAGGATAAAGAATTTTCGTGCACACCAAACTTATCCGACGAACTTCTAGTTCAGGACTTTATTCAATCTGGAATTGGCAAAACTTTCCAGGTTTCTGAACTACTCCGATTTGAAGCGGTAAATATGAAGCCCAGTATTATGATGAAAAACAATTTATGATGAGGGTTAAGATTAATTTGAATTTTTAGGGTTCAGTTAGTTACGGCAAGTAAATTCGGATGAAAATTTTTACATATATAAAATTTTGAATTTAAATGAGCTTTGCCGGCATTGGCCTAGATGCCGGCTTGGAATTTGATATGTATATGCCTGAGAGCGTGTTAGGAAAAATGACTTTTCGTGGTTAAGTTTTGTTGTGGTTATTTTTTCCCTTTCTGTTGTTGTTTTCGTTATTTTCTGAAGTAATATTGTACGCTTCCGTGGATAAACATATTCGCTCGAAGTAATACGAACAATTTGTGAAAACTTTACCCTGAAGCCCTGTTTATATTTAGAATGAAAATTTCATGCGAGGGATTTCTAGCCAGAATATTTTCCTTTTAATTATTACAATTTTATTTTGAAAGGAACAAAACTTGATTTTTATGTTGTACAGTCTTAGAATATTAATGGTTGTTAAAAGTTATTTACAGGAAGAATTATGATATTCTGGAATTTGGAAAATATGCTTTCTGGTCATTATTTAATAGAGAAATAAGTCATCTATGGGCAATTTTGTAAAACAGAAAGGATGAGACAATAAGGAGATAAGATAGCCTTATTTATTGGTAAAATAGTAGATGTAAGCCATCGGAAAATGCTTTCCAAGCAACCAAGCAGTGGCACAGAAATTCATTTGTGTGCGTGCTGGTCCGATTCTCTAAAATGTTTTATATTGATTCTTATAGAAATGTAATTAGCCATTGATTTCATATTATGCTACAGAGACTGAACTGCTATCAATACACAATACATCCAAATAATCTAATTTGAAGATTGGGTTCTTACCATACCTTGTAGAGGCCACACTTATTTAACAAAATAATAAAAAGTATTGATGAAAAAGTAACCCTCACCATTTTAAGCTCAATAGCTCTCATCTGAATAATAATCGCATGTGCTTATTTGCAGCCATAGTCAGCATCTACAGGCAGATTGCTTCGAATAATTGCCGTCTTTATTGTCCACGGCTTGACACATAGTGAGTTTACTACTTTCAAAGGTATTAAGAATTTCTTTAGAACTTGCTCTTGCGGAAAAATGCATTACTTTCAACTTTAATTTTCTGCATAATGTAAACAAGCCTCGGTTGATTCAGGAATTTTGCTGTTTAATTCTTTGTGCATTTAACAGTATAAAAATCTAAGTACTTTGTTTCATAAAATTGTTTATAGTCTTTTACTCAAACATAACACCACATATTACAATGAAGAAATGAATTCTGTTGCCTTCATACCACAAAGCTTATTGGAAAGTAATCAGAGTGTGCTTGCCTATTGAGTTATATGAAAAAAATTAGTCTTTCCACGTTTAACACAAAGAAAATTCTTAAGTATAAGAAAGAAAAATAAACAATGTGAATCATTTTTTATGTTATTTCAAAAAGCTTTCCATATTAAATAATTCAGTGTTTTCACACTTGATTCAAAATATTTTTTAATCAGTGAAACGGCAGAGCTACACATTCGCTTCATATTTTCGCTAGTTCCTCACTGCGCTGTGAAACGAAAGGGCGGCAACGATATTCTGCGTTTAGCTCTTTAAATTTAATTTAAGATTATAATTCAAGGGTAATTTAATATTAGCCTATTTTAAAAGCCAATTTGTTGCCTTTATGGTAGATAATTTATACATTAGGTTTTTATTTATTTTGAAAGGAAAAGCAGTTTCAGACAAAGTAGATCTTATTTAAGAAATATTTGTGAATTACACAGCTAATGTCAAATTTGTCTATAGCCAATACTTCTGCTTGGCTGTGATAACGTCCATGACCTTTAAGTTTCCAAAATCTTCGTTAATATTGTAAAAGCTGCCTTACATTTATAAGCAAATCAAATGACTTTGCACTTTTTTCATTGGTCTTACAGTACAGTTACATCACTTCACTTAAATCATTTATAACAAAAATTTCAAACACTTGTCGAATTTATAAATTAATAACATGGAGAGAACACTTTTAACAATTTTACTCTTCCCTCCGTCAGTCAACCAATACATTAATTGTCTGTTTGGACCAGTGCCAATTCCTTCTTGGTTGTCTAAAAAATTCTCGCCTATATCAGGTGAAGACTCAAGACATTTACAGTCGTTTAAGTGGAAATTGATTGCTAATTAAAACCTGAGATTATAAATGAGACAAACAAGGCGCAATTCCCGTTCCATAGTTTCATAGCTTTGCAATAAATTAAATTGATAAGTTTGTTTCGCCATTAATTTCAGAATTAATTAGGCTCGTCGGAATATAAAGGATTACTGAAGTTTATTTCAAAGTTTTCCCTAAAAAAAGTAATTTTTTTTCTTTTATTTATTTATTTTCCAGTCGCGAGACAGAGAACTCTCCTTTTATCTTGTCACTGAATTTGAAGTTTTTTATGAAATTACAGTAGACTTGGAAGCTAGCCATCTTCCCGGTATTCTGTTTGGCTATCCTCATTATACCTTAAAATTAATCTAGGGTATATTACTTAAGTTTTTCATTCCGTGTGTAACATCTCTACGTTACACTGGTAGAGCAAAATGGATTGAACACCTACGCATACTATTAAAAGTTATTTTTTCATGTCCGTTTGTCCATCCGTCTCTCTGTCTGTCTGTTTGCCCGTCTATTTTCAAATTAAATTTTCTTTCATGTATTATTTATATTGACAAAATAGCATTATATTTTTCAACCAAGATGAAATTTACAACCGTTTTGGAAAAACCAACCGTAATTCATCCGTGGTAAAAAAACAAATCACAGAGTGCGTTCACCTCGAGAGGTGAAAATTTATTTACTGGAAACTTCTTCAGAATATAAAATTTTATGATATTGGCTATAATCATTTCTAGTCTCTAACCAACAGTTTTAGAAATAGAAGCAGAAAACCACATTAATAATCAAACTGTAACAGAGGAGTGACGAAATTACATACAGGTATTCACCTAGACCTGTAATATTGGAAGGGTTCGTCTACGACAAATTTAGGCTTTTTTCCATGTCTTTTATTATAGTTGGTACACGTGTTGCCATACTTCCCATATTTCTGAAATTTTGCGACATTATTCACTAATTCTTTATATAAAGTGAAAAATCTACACTGTTTTTTTCGATTTTATAGTATTGGATGGACTCACACTGTCTTTGACTTTTCTACTTTATCCTAATAATACTGCTAGCATCTTCAACAGCGAAATTTTTAAACATGTTTTAGATATGCTCTTTTAGCTAATTTTACTTCAAAACTTCCACTCATCATTACAAGCAATTAAGGATGAAATTCAACCAGTACCACGAGTTAGGGCAACAAATATGCGCACTAACAGAAAACAGAAGAAAATCGGGGAAAGCTGCTATTATAACTAGTAGTCCACATAAAAACAATTTGAAGGTTTTAAATGAACAAAAGCATAACATACAAAAGGAGAAGGCCGTAAAACCAAAGATATCAAAGATAAAGAAAAGACCTCTTCATAAACCACAATTAGAAAGAGATACAGCTGAAGATGACGTTAATTTTTTTACTGTAACTAGTAGGTCTAATGCCGGAGATGGATGGATATGAATAAAATGCCAATTTTGCTCAAATTGGGCACATGAAGCACGTACTGAGTGCGAAGAAATAAAAGAATATTTCAAATGTGAGAAATGGAGATCAAAAAGATCTTAGGGAGGCAGCTACCACAACACTACCAATCTACCTGAACTGATATCAGTATATTAAATGCCTTAAAGTTCGAAAACTTTTCCTTTTTATATATACATATATATAATAGAATATTTTTATTTTATATTATTTTCTTATAAAGTTCAGTTTCTAAACTGATGAAGTCACTCGAGTCACCCCACTGGGTGCCTCATTTGATTCGATATATGGGGCGTACTACGCAATTTGATCTGTCAAAAAAAAAAAAAAAAAAATTTCCCCTATATCAGAGCTCCAAATTTATTTGCATTAAAAACGAAAAGTGTAAACAAAGCACAAAACTACTCCATGTACGAGCTGATACAACCAGTAACACTTTTGTGTTAATATCCAGTTAAACTTCAAGTATATCATTATACCCTACATTCCCCTACAATTTCTTCCAGTGCAAAAAAAAAAAAAAAAAAAAACAAAACTTGACAATGCCCAAATATTGACATGAGCATCAATATTGTTAAAAAAGTCCAGAAATTTTCAAATATAATTGATTAAATGATTTAAGCGTCGCATTTTATTTTATTAATAAAAAATTTTCTATTACCTAACCGGGCGAAAACTTTGGCGATCGGATGTATGTATGTTGAGAGCGACATTTTTGGATGAAAAAGTAGACTGTTTTCGTGATTGTGCGAAGTTGGTATGTCATGAAGAATGACTTCCCATGAGAAAAATGTGCACAACATAGCACTAATATCCCTGAAAGAAAGAATGAAAAAATATATGCGTAATGTAGTATAGTAACTGGGGTGCCTATTACCCAAGTGCGATACTGATATTACTCGGCGAGACCACTTTTTTCTGTTCGTGATTGTGCGAAATTGGTGCGTCGTGGAAAATGACTTCATATGACAAAAATGTTCACAAAAGAGCACTAATGTCCCGGAAAGAAGGAACGGAAAAAAATATGCGAAGTGTGTTAACTGGGGTGTATGTTTCCCAAGTGCGATACTGTTAGTACTCGGCGCGACCAACTTTCTTCCACTCGTGATTGTGCGAAATTGGTGCGTTGTGGAAAATGACTTCCTATGAGAAAAATGTGCCCAACAGAGCTCTAATGTTCCTGAAAGAAAGAACGGAAAAAATATATGCGAAATGTGGTAACTGTGGTGTATGTTTCTCAAGTGCGATACTGATATTACTCGGCGAGACCACTTTTTTCTGCTCGTGATTCTGAGAAATTGGTGCGTTTTGGAAGATGACTTCCCATGAGTAAAATGTTCACAACAGAGCACTACTGTCCCCGAAACAAAGAACGGAAAAAATATGTGCGAATTGTAGTAAGTGAGGTGTATGTTACCCAAGTGCTTGAAAGTGGGTTTTTCGGCGACGAAAACGTCCCGATGAAGTTCTCTGAATCTGGTAAAAGGTACACCACTCGATAGTACTCAGCGAGAACTTTAATTTGGTATGCAACAACATAGTGTTCATTGCATAGTACTGTATTTATACATATAATAACAAATATCGTATCGACGATACTAAGCATATCTATATTTTAAGAGCCATATATATATTTAAAAAAAATTGGAAATATCGGTGTAACGATATTTTCCAAACTATTTGCCATCCCTAATGCAAACTGCTAACTATAGACGCGTCGGCGGACACTTACCTCTATTGGATGGGATTTACGCGTGCGATGATGTACTGCATGTCCTATGTATTGCTATTACCACTTAGAAAAAACACAAGCCCCTAACTATGGGATTTCTTTCATTTTCCAAAAAATGCTAACTTCTTTTTCAATTTCACACACTACACTCACATTTTGCATTAAACTTTTAATTAATTTGCAAAGCACACACACATACATATCGATGAAAATTAATCGCGAATTACCGAAACAAAATAAAAACAAAACAAAAACAAAAATTTCTTCTTCAATTGGAAGACGTCAAAGTAAAATGTTCAACCGGCACAAACACTAGAAACGAAACCGTTATTATTGTCGTGTCGTAATTTAACCAGCACGTCGCGTTTGGGAGATTTTCCGTTTTTTTGTTTTTCTGCAATTTTATTATCCGTTATTACAGGAAATTCGAAGGCTTCATATTAAACTATTTATGACGCAATTTTTAACGATTACACAAGAAAATATTATATGCACAAACTATGAACCACAAAATATTTATTTATTTTTAATTACTCCCAGGCATGGTGAAAATATGAATGAACTACTCAGATTCATGTAATTAACTAAATTGGCATTAACAATCCGAATTGTATTACTACTCTCTTGTATTGCTTGCAAGCACAACACTTCCACTTCTTTTTACTTTTTTTTTTTCAATGCAACAATTTTTTTTTTAACTCAGAAAACTTTAAACAAACAAATAAATGAAATGAAATTAATTTAAAAGCACTTTAAACATGTATATATTGTTTTGAATCAAATTAATTGAACACTTCGAACACTACACTCACTTCACTGGTAATCCTTGAACGGTGCACAATACTTACTTAAGGAAATAATAAAATAATAAATTTTAATAGCAAAAAGTTAAAAACTATAAGCTAACACCAATAATATCACAAATATACACAATTTTCCAATTTTGCCAAACTTTTTCGCGTCCGTTTTCTTCCAAAGCACGAAATCGACTGACTCCGCCATTAAAAACCGCTACTATAGAGCTGCGATAAAAAGAAATGTCTACTATGTAACCAGTTGTAGTACGAAGCTCGCAATAGCCTTCAAAATCGGAAAAAAATATCAGTGAATTTATAAAACAAAAATTTTGAAAACCGGACGATATTTGACCGAGAAAAATATAGGTGGCTTTTGAGTAGAAACCTATTTAATTAGTTAATTATAGGTATTGAAACTAATTTAGCGAACCTCTAAGACAAACTTAGGCTTTTTTCCATGTCTTTTATTGTATTTAGAAAATAATGAAATACACTTGTTTCCATACTTCCTATATTTCTGAAATTTTGTCGACATCATTCACTAATTCTTTATATTAAGTGAAAAATCAACACTGGCTTTTTATGGATGGACTCACAGTGTCTGTGACTTTTCTACTTTATCCTAATAATACTGCTAGCATCTTCAACAGCGAAATTTTTAAACATGTTTTAGAGATGCTCTTTTAGCTAATTTTACTTCAAAACTTCCACTCTCATTACAAGCAATTAATGATGAAGTTCAACCAGTACCACGAATTAGGGCAACAAATACGCGCACTAACAGAAGAAAATCGGGGAAAGCTGCTATTATAACTTGTAATCCATATAAAAACAATTTGAAGGTTTTATACATGAACAAAAGCATAACGTACAAAAGAAGAAGGCTGTAAAACCAAAGATATCAAAGATAAAGAAAAGACCTCTTCATAAACCACAATTAGAAAGAGATACAGATGGATATGACGTTTCTTGTTTCTACTGTAATGATATTTATAGTAGGTCTAAAGCCGGAGATGGATGGATATGAATAAAATGCCAATTTTGCTCAAATTGGGCACATGAAGCACGTACTGAGTGCGAAGAAATAAAAGAATATTTCAAATGTGAGAAATGGAGATCAAAAAGATCTTAGGGAGGCAGCTACCACAACACTACCAATCTACCTGAACTGATATCAGTATATTAAATGCCTTAAAGTTCGAAAACTTTTCCTTTTTATATATACATATATATAATAGAATATTTTTATTTTATATTATTTTCTTATAAAGTTCAGTTTCTAAACTGATGAAGTTGCTCGAGTCGCCCCACAGGGTGGCTCCTTTGATTCGATATATGGGGCGTCATGCGCAATTTGAACTGTCTAAAAAAAAATACTTTTCCCCTATAGCAGAGCTCCAACTTTTTTTGGATTAAAAAACAAAAGTGTAAACGATGCAAAACAATGCATAAAACTACTCCATGTACGGGCTAATACAACCAGTAACACTTTTGTGTTAATATCCAGTCAAACCTTAAGTATATAATTATACCCAACATTCCATTCAATAACATTTCCAAATATAATTGTTTAAATGATTTAGAAATGTTACATTTTCAGATAAAAATTGCTTTATAAGAGGAGTAATTAACCAAATCGGAATTGAGAAGTAAAAAATAGATAAGGACAATTTCCTTTTTTCTCGCAAAACGATATTCGATATACCGATATTTTACCCCTTACGATACATGTCATTCGTATAGATATTTTTATACTTTTAATAAAGTTGAATTATATTTCAATAGATGTATCGCTAAAAAAAATTTCTGTTCGATTTCTTTTTATTTGATGTACATACAGTAATCCCCTGATAATAGCAACCCGCTTATTACCAAAACCCTGTTATTATCATAATTGTCGAAACCAGCAACATTTTCCTATTAATTTCGAACACTTTTACTCTGTTAATAGCAACTCGCCTATATTAAGAATACGTTAATGCTTTGTTAAAGCATCTTAAATTTTCTATTTCCAATGTAAATTTCCCCGCATATTGTCACAGTCAGCTTCAATTTTTAGTAGTATAATATAAAAGTTAAACTCATATATTACCATTTCCTTACTATAACTACAGTACCTGTTAAATGAATTAGACGCACATGTGAAAATTCTGAAATTTGAAAGAAATGTTACCTTTTTCCCTTGAAATGATTTTTTTGTATTAATTTTACTTTGCGAAAGGGAAAGTCAACACCTTCCCAAGAGTTCTGTTGGTCGTGAAAATAAAGAATTTATCTGAAAAGAGATATGTTCGCAGGTATGCGAATCGCGTCCTTATTTATACTTTTCATTTCGTGTTCAGTCAGTCGTGAGTTAAGCAGTATAAATTGTATTTGTGAGTTTTATAACATTAAGTTCCTTAAAAATCGAAAATAAATTATTCAAGTGATTTATTAAAAAAGAAAAATTGTTAAATTTTATAGTGTGTTTGTGGTTTATTTGTGTTAAAAACGGATAACATCTGAAAACAAGTTTTTTTAACATGGGCCGTGCAAAAGATATTAGCCGTGAAAAACGACATGTAATTTTGGGCTCATTGAAAATTGAGATGTTTTCTCACCGGGATATAGCGAAGAGAGAAAAAATTCCGGCATCCACAGTCGATAGAGTGGCAAGAAGTCTCATCGCTAGGAAATAAGCGGGCAAATTGCCATAGAAATAGGAAAACGACGGGAGAATGGATAGGTAAATTATCCATACAGCTGTACTAGAACGTAGAGTATCCGCTCGTGTTCTAATAAGGTATATAAATCAGCAGGGAGAGGATATATCCGTCATGACATTGCGGTGAAGATTGCACGAGGCAAATTTAAAATGTTGACGTCTTCCAAAAAAGCCTAAGCTGACGAAACGAATGAAGAAGAGGCGATTGTTATGGGCTCAACTTCACCAGCATCTTACAGTTCATGACTGGAAAAAGGTTAAATATTTTTTTCTTATTACACTTTATTTCCCCATAGTTTGTTTTCTTAAAACATTTAGAAATAAACTAATTTGTTTAAACCCATAGGTGATATTCAGGGATGAATTCCGCTTAGACGCAGTGATGCAATCTTCCCAATTTGTGAGAAGAGCACCATGAAAGAAATATGAAGACGTTTGCATAGTAAAAACTGTCAAACATCCACCAGGAATAATTATTTGGAGCTACATCAGCGGAGATGGCCCTGGTCCAATATATTTTGTTGAAGGAACGATGCACCACGGCCAATATATATTGCCCCTTTCTGATGTCCTGCTTCCATATATCATTTTCCTACATTTTCCTCACTAAAATTTGATGAGAAAATGAAAAGGGTTACAAGAGCCGCAAATCTCTTTGTGCACAACGCAGCTTGACATAAATTGATCCTGGGTACCAGTCTTCAGAACGTTGCAGTGCATATGATTCCTCCAAATACCACTAGTCTTGTACAGCCATTGGACCAAGGTATTATTCATTGATTCAAAGTATATTTTAGACAAAATCTCGTACGAAAACAGTTATTTGCACCTGAGAAAGGTGTTACTTCATCGGAGTTTGCTAAGTCAATAAATGTTTTGGATGTTTGAATATTGTAAAACGTGCTTGGTGGCTGGTCACTCCGAAAACGGTTCCAAATTGTATCAAAAAAGCAAGATTTGTAACAGATGAAGAAGATCCCAGGAAACAGATACCGTTATTGAATTGCGTATAGAAGATAAAGGAGTTTAACGAGTATTTAAAATGCGATAACAACTTGTAATATTTTGGAAACTTAACAGACAAGGAGATAGTAGACGATATCGTTTAAGCAGATTATCCAGGCAGTAAGGTATCAAGCCGGAAGGATGCCATTCTTGCGCTGGATGTTGTGCACAAATACTTACGTGCAAATGATCTCGACTAAAAAAAGCCTGGACTCACTCGAAGAACAGTTTATGGAAATGTCCATAAAGTCTACGGCACAGAAAAAGAATTCCGATTATTTTAAGTAAATCTCCTCAATGGTGTACATATAGGTACGTTCATAATTTTTTTATTAGTGTGTTTTTCCCATATGCACAAAAGTACATACTTTGTAATAGTTTTGCTAAAAAACAATTTTTTTCCGCCATTATTCTTCAATAAAGGGATTCCTTGACAAAATGATGTTATTTTTTCAAAATTTAGATATCAACAGCTACTTTATAAGAAGTGGCTCGTTTGTTGTTTCTTAAATCGCTAACTTTTTATAATACCATACATTGTGCTTGTAATCGGCTATCGTTTACTAGCAATAATTCGCTTGTTTTGTGCTTTATTGGTTATAAGCAACACTCGGTTAAAAACACAAAAATTTGGTCCCTCGTCCATGTGCTTTATGTGGGGACTACTGTATATTTTCTTATATAGTTTAAAAACTTAATAACCAACGCACACTACTCCATGTGTGGGATAATACCACCACCTGTTAATATCAAGTAAAACTTTATGTATATCACTCTACCCCACATTCCACTACAATTTCTTCCAGTGAAAAAAAAAAAAAAACTTGAAAATGCCCAAATATTGACATCAACACTGTTAAAAAAGTCCAGAAATTTTCAAATATAATTGATTAAATGATTTAAGCGTCGCATTATGATACTCTGAGCATATTTTATTAATAACAGTTTTTCTATTACCTAACCGGGGAAAGCTTTGGCGATGTATTTGAGAGCGACTTTCTTGAATGAATAAGTGGACTGTTTTCGTGATTGTGCGAAACTGGTACGTCGTGGAAAATGATCTTCCTATGAGAAAAATGTGCACAACAGAGCACTAATATCCCTGAAAGAAAGAACGGAAGAAATACATATCTGCGAAATGTGGTAACTGGGGTGTATGTTACCCAAGTGCGATACTGATAGTACTCGGAGAGATCACTTTTTTTCTCTCGTGATTGTGTGAAATTGGTGCGTTTTGGAAGATTGACTTCCAATGAGTAAAATGTTCAAAACAGAGCACTAATGTCCCCGAAACAAAGAACGGAAAAAATATGTGCGAAATGTAGTAAGTGGGGTATGTTACCCAAGTGCTTGAACGTGAGTTTTTCGGCAACGAAAAGTCCCGATAAAGTTCTCTGAATCGGGTTAAAATGTACACCACTCGATAGTACTCAGCAAGAACTTTAATTTGGTATGCAACAACATAGTGCTTATTGCATAGCACTATATTTATACATATAATAACAAATATCGTATTGACGATACTAAGCATATCTATATTTTAAGCGCCAATATATTGGTGTATCGATATTTTGAAAAAAAAAAAAAATATTGGAAATATCGGTGGCCATCCCTAGTGCAAACTACTAACTATAGACGCGTCGGCCTCGGCGGATACTTACCTATATTGGATGGGATTTGCGATGATGTACTGCATGTCCTGTATTGCTATTACCACTTAGAAAAAACACAAGCCCCTAACCATGGGAATTCTTTCATTTTTCACACACTCACTCACATTTTGCATTAAACTTTTAATTAATTTGCAAAGCACCACACATACATATCGATGAAAATTAATCGCGAATTACCGAAACAAAATAAAAACAAAACAAAAACAAAAATTTCTTCTTCAATTGGAAGACGTCAAAGTAAAATGTTCAACCGGCACAAACACTAGAAACGAAACCGTTATTATTGTCGTGTCGTAATTTAACCAGCACGTCGCGTTTGGGAGATTTTCCGTTTTTTTGTTTTTCTGCAATTTTATTATCCGTTATTACAGGAAATTCGAAGGCTTCATATTAAACTATTTATGACGCAATTTTTAACGATTACACAAGAAAATATTATATGCACAAACTATGAACCACAAAATATTTATTTATTTTTAATTACTCCCAGGCATGGTGAAAATATGAATGAACTACTCAGATTCATGTAATTAACTAAATTGGCATTAACAATCCGAATTGTATTACTACTCTCTTGTATTGCTTGCAAGCACAACACTTCCACTTCTTTTTACTTTTTTTTTTTCAATGCAACAATTTTTTTTTTAACTCAGAAAACTTTAAACAAACAAATAAATGAAATGAAATTAATTTAAAAGCACTTTAAACATGTATATATTGTTTTGAATCAAATTAATTGAACACTTCGAACACTACACTCACTTCACTGGTAATCCTTGAACGGTGCACAATACTTACTTAAGGAAATAATAAAATAATAAATTTTAATAGCAAAAAGTTAAAAACTATAAGCTAACACCAATAATATCACAAATATACACAATTTTCCAATTTTGCCAAATTTTTTCGCATCCATTTTCTTCCAAAGCACGAAATCGACTGACTCCGCCATTAAAAACCGCTCCTATAGAGCTGCGATAAAAAGAAATATCTGCTATGTAACCCGTTGTAGTACGAAGCTCGCAATAGTCTCCAAAATCGGAAAAAAAAAATCTTGAAAATCGGATGATATTTGGTCGAGATAAATATAGGTGGCTTTTGAGTAGAAACCTATCTAATTAGTAAATTAGATTGAATCTAATTTAGCGAACCTCGCATTTGAATTTAACTAATTTCGGCTATGGTAGGTAAATGTGATGGGAAGGGGGTTAAAAACGTTTTGAGGGTATTTAAGGAATTGGGAGTGGCAACTTCTGAAGGGATAGGGAAAATTTTCAGATGAAATATATGGGGGTGGGGGAACAACAAATCGTAATTTTTTCAGTTTTTTTTCAGCGAAATTTCCCCCTTTCATCAAACAAATTTTTTGCCGCCGTAAAAAAATGACGGCTTAGCAACCACGGGAGCACTACGAAATCCCGAATCTCAAAATCCTGAATTATCAAAATCCCGACTTTTTCAAAAATCCCGAATTGCAAATTCCCGAATTTAAAAATCACGAATTTTAAAATCCCGAATTTAAAAATCTCGCATTGAATTAATATAAAAAATATGTTTCTTTGTAAAAGATGCTTTATTAAAAAAAAAACAAATTAAATAATTTCGTATTTTAAGACAACTATAATAATGTGTGAAAATATCTAAGAAATGTTTCTTTTCCGAATAGTTAAATCGCTGTAGGAATACATATGTAACCAGAGTACACAAATCTCCTGGAAGAAAGTAAAAATATAATTTAAAATTTCTGTTCGAATTTAAAAAATATTGACATACTTAGCTGAGAGAAATATTATGGGCTATCATTTTAAGATATTGTACTTTTCCAAGAGATCCCCGCTTTTTTATTACCCTTTTAATCTTCTTACATTTCTGGATTGACGACTTTTTCAGCGGTATTTTCTCGCCCGATTTAACCTTTTCCACACTTGTTTTTACAACAGTAAGTTCTTTTGACAAATTCTTAATGAGTTCATAAAGACCCGCATGTCTTTTTCCAACCACGATCTTTAACCGTCTATGCCAGGCTTCAACATTATTCTGAGTACGAGGAAAGTTTTCCGAAACGGTGTCTGCGACTGACCAAAATTGTGAATCATATCGTGGTTTTCGTATTTTAGATGACCCAGATATATAATTTTCTTTAAACCATTTTGCTAGCCCTTTTACATCATTATCATCTAAATTATTATACAACTCTGTATAATAGTTAGAGATTTCATCAGACGGTACGAAAGCTAAGGACTTTAACATGCGCACTTGAATACTAAATGCTTCTACATTACCATATTTAGAAGCAAGGCCATGTTTTTGTACTTGACGCCACATGAGTTGCCCAAAATGAAAAAGGCAACCCTTGAATCGCGTTGTTGGGAAAGAGTTTTTAGCCGCAGATGCGATAGATTTTTCGAAGTCAGTGATTATAAGCACAGGACTTAAATTAATATCCCAGTCGTATGCCGTTTGACATAACTCGTAAAAGAACTGCGAATACAATGCCTTAGTCTTGGCACTCATAATACAAAAAATAAGAGGCACAATTTGGTTCTCAACTTTCCCGTGAATACAAAAAAGTTGTCTCATTAATTTTGGGACTACATAAAAGGTCCCATCCATTAACCAGCAGGGTGATTCAGACAACAGTTTCAAACTTGATTTAGTTCCAAGTATTATAAATTTATCATTTTCCAATTGGCATTCCTTTAAAACAAAAAGGTCGCCATCAAGATACTTAAGATCATCTGGAATATTGATATCACTGAGCGATTGTGGTTCTTTTAATGCAGAAGAGCGTGCTCGGCAAATTTTTAGATTTTGGGCGTTTTTTTTTGGTAAATATACGCGGCTTTCACTGCTAGCTGCCACAATCGAATTTCGTATTATCTGTGAAGGTCGTAAACACGTTGTTTTTGCCATAGTCTTAACACTAGCATTACATTTAAGCACTTCTTTTTCAAAAGCAAGCGGATCGTGTGAATGTTTCGACGGATATATATGCACTTTTTGCTCACCGTTTGCAAGATATGTAGTAACGCGGCCTTTACATATTAAGGTTTTTCGACCAGTACACACCCAGATTTATGTTTAATCTTTTTTTCTAAATGATAAGTATAACCGTCAATAAGCAATTTCTCTTTGCCTTTATTCGAAGGAATAACACAAATATTCATTTTCTTTTTATTCTAATTGACGTGTAACACTCTTCGATTTCAAGCCGGAACTGAAGATAACTCGTAGGCGATAATCTGTTTTCGAAAGCACGCATAATAGAATAAAGAAATTTTTGTATTGCACAATAGCTACGGTAAAGTGCCGTAATAAATAACAATTGTTTGCAAATAATAAATTGCAACTGATTCCCGTTAATGGCACGATATTATAAATAACATCTGGTAGAAGAATGAAATAGCTTCTCTTCTTGCATTACAAAATTTTGAAGATTATTATATATTAATGAAATCATGTGCGGATTGGTAGAGCGAAGCTCTACTCTAGGTGCTTGGCTATCTGTAGTGTTTTTGTTTGTGTTAATTTGGTGTTGTTATCTGTTTCTTAGGTAAAAATGAAAAAATATGAAAAAATGAAAAAATATGAAAAAATATGAAAAAATATGAAAAAATGAAAAAATGGTTAGTGCTTGGTGTCTTGCCTATTGCCTCTGACCGCATATATTCATAGATGTTGGTTGGCGAAGCGTTGTGTGATAAGGTGGTGCACTATTCTCCACCATCACCTGTTGGAGTTTATCCACCAGTGAACCCTTGCACGTTACTAAAGGTTTTCTTTGCCATGGGTTCTGTTTGGGAACTGTATCTACTTTATTGTTTGGTATCCCATGGTAATGTGATAACCGAAGAGAGGTTTGTGTGCTACTTCTATTTAGTTGTGTGCTATTGACTGAATGCTTGTGGTTTTGTGTTCTTCTTTCACTATGTTCTATTGTGTTATCTATTCTTCTAGTTTTTGTTGTAGTCTACTGCCCTGTAAACCTTAAGCGTGCTCGGCCGAAGGCCGAGCCAGCGCTCCCTACCTGGGATGCTCCCTTATGTGTTTGCTACTCTATGTTTTTTATTCTCCTAGCCTTGTTTTTGTGAAGGCTGAGGGCCATTTAGTGTGTAGGATTTAGCTTGTGTTATCTATTCTTCTAGTTTTTGTTGTAGTCTACTGCCCTGTAAAACTTAAGCGGGCTCGGCCGAAGGCCGGAGGCCGAGCTAGCGCTCCCTACCTGTGATGCTACCTTGTGTGTTTGCTACTCTGTGCGTGTTGTTCTCCTAGTCTTGTTTATGTAAAGGCTGAAGGCCAGGCTGGTGTTCTATGTGTTGGGTGTGAGTGTGTGTTGATGTGTTCTATTGGGTGTGTGTGTTTGTTTATATTAATATATTTTATATTTCGGATTAATATTAAGTTATGTGGATCAATATATTATGTAAATATATACATAAATAAATATAAACAATATAAATAAGTGATATTAGTTCTTTTTTCTTCTTCCTTGCTTCTTTCAATTTTCATTTTAATTTTGATTCGATAATTCATTTTCATCATTCGTACTTATTGTTCTTGTTCCGGGCAATTATTCTCTTAAGTCTTTTAGAATTTATTATTGTTGAGTTCACCTTGTTACGTCCCGATAAATGTAACAATGGCGACTCTCAACGTGAGTGGGCTTTCAGCATATTTAGCGAATATGCCTCCACCGATGCTTCCCTGTCTTTGCAATATGTTATATTGCATCTTTTGCCGTGTAGGCTGATTGGTTGGCGTTACCGAAACGTTTTCTGCTCTCGCCACAGAGCGTCATCAGCGGTTTTCTACGTTTTGAGTGAGTGGTCACTCCCTGATTTGTGCATATGCACGAAATAGTAATATGTTTGCCTTGATTGTTTAATATTCTTGGCATTCATATACTTTTAATTTACTTTACATCTAATTCTCTTTTTGTGCGATGCTGAAAACTATTTTAATATCAGTAGTGGAGTGCTTTGCTTTAATGGGGTTATGGGCAAACCTAGTTGCTCATAATGGAGGGTATCTTCGGGTCTGTGTATTTTTGTTTTGTGTATACATATTTCTATATAAAAAAATTTTCTTATTCCTATATATATATGTGTACTATATTTTTTGGGGGTGTTGCATCTCCATTCATTCCCGGCGATCTGCAATTCTTTATGGTATTATTGCTGTGCTTGGGCACTTTAATTCTTTTGTGATTTTTATGAATTGCGACGTCCAAGTGTAGACAGAAAATGCAATAACCCAATGGACTAGTTACTAAAAATAATTAGAAATTTTACTTCTCAATTGTTTTCAATTTATTTATTTTTATTTTATTTTTATTTTTTCTCTTATGTATATATCTATATATATGACAATGTATATATGCTGCCTGTCCGTTACAACAACAATAACTGGATGGAATAATCATTTGTAGCTGGTCGCACTCGAAGATAGAAAGTAAGAATTCAGATAACCTGAACTCAGGGTAGAGAATGACTTTACAGCTCAATACATTACTACCGTGGTCAAGTTTGTCCAAAGAACAAGAATCAGAAATGATTTCGATACTCGACTACGTGACAAGAGAAATGGTTTCCAATCCTGAACAAATGTTATTATTGACGAAAAAATATGAAGATTATTGCGTCTAATTTAGTAGGAAGTATTGTTAGATACTTTTATGAACGAATTCTTACTCCAAACTGACATAATTACAAAAATCAGAAATTTCCATTAAGAAGGATTACTTAAAGTCGCTTTCCTTTCTTTTTGTGGAATATCAATTATCATTAAAACCATTCGGACGGTTTCCCTTTTTCTGACGTGGAAGTGATTTTGTTTAATTTGATAATCCTATTTACGTCATTGTCAGGGGCACCGTTGGATACTATTGATTGTTTCGTCAGAGCTCAAACAGGATTCGGAACCGGATGTAGCGCTTTCAGTCAATGTTTGTCATTAGGAAAAGCCGTTAGTTATTTTGGTACAAATTCGTTCAAGGACAGTGATTCCAGGATTTTTCATGTGTTGGGTTTATTTCCGTCATTTAATTGATTTATATTGTTTGATCCAATATACAAATGAGTAATTTTAGTCACCATAATTGTTTATTGACAACAGGCAACAACGGTACAAATAAATATTATTCCAAAGTATTCAGGTAGCATTGGAAATGATCCAGAATTCTATTTATGAAGTAGAGCTCAAGAAAGTTTCCTGCTTTAGAATTTTTATTTATTTTTTTGTCCCTCCTAGTTTAGGTATAAGTAGCTTAAATATTTAAAAGATGGTGGAGGTATTTCATTCTCTGACACCACTTATCTCTGAAAGTTTGGTGTGAGATGTTTTCTTTTCGTTTGGCATAAATATTGTTAGAACTTTCTTCAAAAATTCCAACACAAATATTTCCTCAAGGACATTCTTCATTGTCAGATACTGTAAGTAAAGATATGCTGGAAGATTTTATCTTATCAAATACCTTTACAAAAGAAAAGTTTTAAGTGTGAGAAAATGTTAATCTTCTGCAAGCAATCTGGCTATGTTATGGGTGGGTCTTTTGACTTTTACGAGAAAAACTTTTCAGGAAAAATATATTTTAAAGTTAATGTCTATGTAATTGTCAAAACGACACTTTTTATTAGATAAGATTTTTACATGTTGCTGTCCAAGTTTACTGCTTGTCTTGAAATATGAAAGACTTTTGTCCTGTAGCGAAAAAAATGGCTATAGCAGTGGCATATGCGTTTGTGAAGTAATTTAAGCATAAGAAACGGAAACGTACTCTACAAAATTTTGTATTGCTTTGTGGACAGATAGCAGAAATAATTAAATTAAAAATTGTATACGGACGTACCTACATATGTATCCGAAATAATAAAAGAAAACACGCTGATCAATAATAATTTGAATAAACAAATTCATATTTAATATTTGAGTAATAGCAAGAACTAGATGTCGCATGCAGTACCAAAAAAGTATACAAAATTTATATGGCTGGGTGGTCCAATCCGGAATAGACCAAAACATTTGAAATGATGTATACATCGAGTGATTCATAATTTTTCTTACCTGAAGTGTTGAGGAAGTTGATCAAATCTATACAAAACTGCTATTATAAAAACATTTGCTTTCTGCACGTTCTAAAACATGTTATGATCCATTCCAGAATGCACTACTCATTTCATAATCTGTATACTCTGCTCTAGTATGCCATGTGACATCTAGTTCTTGTGCCATCTATGGTAATTGTTAAGTAATATGTCGATGGCATGCTTAGGACGAAAAAAAAATTATTGATATTTACTTAAAAATACTCGCATTTGTCTTTTTATTTTTCTTTATAGTTTTGTTTGTTGTAAGAGAAATTTAAGGAAAATTTGGAGAAGTACATAATACAATACAAGAAATCACACAAAAGTTTTTTTTTTAAATAAAATTAAAAAAAAACCCGAAAAGATCATAACAACAGCCACAAGCTTCCCCGAATACACTGTGTATCTCGTAAGAAGCCACATATGGTAGCTCCGTCATTAGGCCAGCTATTCCAAGCTAATCAGATAGCATAGACCCTATTTAAACGGGTCAATATACTGGCTCTTCCTCACGAAAACTTGCTTGTAAGATGATGGTTGGGAGCAGGAAGGAAGCATTACCCTACCTATAGGCAGACTTACCTATCTAAACTTTATCATATAGTGAACAAAGCCATTCAAAGAACTATATCAGACCTTCGGAGGATAGTCAGATGGAGAGGCTACGTAGAAGCCTATGCTCATAAGGCAAGTGAAAAAGGAGAAAACAAAAATATAAATAGGAAAGAGAAGGAATTAAGTATTTTAGAACCAGTATAATATACCAGTCTACAGGCAATTTGCAGCCTACCGCGTATGAGCAGAAAATTTTAAACGAAAAATACCGAGATATTATCAGATACTGGCTTAAAGCCGAAGATTAAAATTTCATTAAGCAATTTTGGGAGCATACTGTGTGTTTCGATCTGCAGTGCAGGGCGATCTCATCAGGATAGCAATGACGTCTACACTACAGTGAACTTAGACAAAGTTTATGGTTTAAAAAAAAAGTGTAAAAAAAGTGAGAAAGTGTTGCATTTTAATACAGAGTGTGATAAGTTGTTTTAATGTGAAAGCGTAGTAAAATTCTGAAATTTTGACTTTGTTGAGCTATAACGGCTAGGAGGAGCAGATTGATTTTCTCAGGAGTTCTGGTGGTCTAAAGTAAGAAATTCAGATTTTCTTACCATTTTTTGACTTAAGTATTTTTTTTTTTTTGCAAAAAGTTAGTTAAATAACTTTTGTTTATAAAAACTGTGAACACGCTATCTGCTATCTGTAGCCATTAAAGAGTTATAGCTCTTAACCTGTTCTCAAAGCCATTCTGAAACCTATCTTAAAACGTAATTTTTTAGTGACTGAAAATCGTAATTAAAAAAAATTAAATCATCTAATTTCGGTATGACCTGAATAGGTGATGAGCTAAATACTGTTTAACGGATACAGTTACGACATAGGGTGTATTAGGCTAGGGCACATTAAAGATGAGAGTGCACAGTTTACAGTTTTATAAAAAAAAGTTATATTAACCTTCTTGCAAAAAAAAAAAAAAAAATTGGTAATAAATTCCGAAATTCTTAATTTAGATCACCAGAACTCCACGGGGCTGGTTGAATAGTCGTTGGAAAGGCCATGCATGAAGTTCTATGTACAATGAGCTCTTGACTGCGACCGTACACCCTGTACTTTTTTCGTCTACTAAGTACTTTCACCTCCTGCTCCATGGACCACCTAGACTGAAACACGCTGTATAGTAGGAAAAGAATTAGTCCCAGACATTTTTAATGTTTCGATGTATTAAAGAGCTCTTTGCAATGTAGAAAATATAAAATTTGTTATGATATGTTTAGACCCCACTAAACCATTAAAAAATATTTCTAGAGAATTTGAACAATTTGACGAGGGGCGGCTCGTTTTACAGGCTTTTATCTAAGATGTCACCAAAATTAGTCTTAGACAATCTATAAAAATTTTACTAGTTCTAGTCTACATTACACTTAGACCGTGCCGTATACTATAATTTCGACTAAGGTATCCTTACATCATTTTTGTCCTCAGACTTTTCCGGAGACGTTGAACATTATTTTCCCCAGTGATTTAATTAAAAAGTTTATTAATGCGAAAAAAAAATACCCCAGCAAAGTACAAAGAAATTTAATTTAAAATCTGCGTGCCAAAACAGCGAAACAAAAGAGGTGCAAATGAAATACCGCAGCTCAACGTGATAAATCAGAGCCGTCAATTTTCACTACCGTAAATCCATAACGTTCACGTTTACGTTTTTATGTAGTGAGTGCACTGGTTTTATAGATTATCGACTCTTGTAGCCACATTATACTGCAAGCCTTTGTAATAAACTGGTTAAAAACACGTCGGAGCTTATGTTACGGATTGTGTTCAGAGTTTTCACGCATTACACGTGCTTTGTATACGTAAATAATAAATAATGTTATTTTCACTGTATAACGAGAACAAATGGTCTTGATGTGTAGAGGACTACACAATTTCATCGTGAGTTATAAAATATCTAGAATGCAGGAAACAGGAAACAATTTATTATACAATATGATTTTTTTTTAGGTACACATGCCATGGCTCAGAGAATACTTTTCAATGCAAAACGGATGGATAGGGGATTATGGAGTAGTATAAAACTGAAGGATATGCGGATATATATGTATGTTCGCCATCCTTCGATCTCACAAGGCTTGGAAAGGAAAATGGTTATAAAAATGTTCCACATACGCTAAGTTCGGAATATGAACACTTTTTACGATATCACTGTAAGGTTGGCAATAGGGAGATGACCGCATGTATGAATTCGTCAGTCCAATGACCTCAGCAGTTAAAAAATATAAAAAAACGAAAGTCATCGTACATTACAATTACGATCCTGATCTTGATGTTCAATAAGCGATGTAATCGTTTCGATGGCAATAAGTTCTAAGCAATCTCCTTAAACATTATTCATACGACCAGAAAAAATATTCTCGTGTTGTAGATGTTCCATTCTAAGTCAGGAAAAACCTATTAAAATATGAATCGAAACGTAGGCAGTCATAGTCTGTATTTTATATAATGTGAAAATATGTTGACATGTTTGTATATGAATTTGATTGATCGTGTATTTTGCTATGTAATTTGTGGTGATTATTATGTTATTAGAGCCACAGTAAAGTCACGAAGAATTACAGCTCGAAGTGCTTGGCTTATCCTGTTTCAACCCTAATTAAAGAGCGGTTCCCTTAGTAGTGTTCTTCCTTGTCTCAAGTCTCAAGTCTTTCTAAAATGGCTAACTTCAGGAAAAGGCTATTCTATTTAAAATACACCACATGAAATGAACAAATGAAGAATTGTTCGTTTAATTAGAAGACTTTTATTCAGACAAAGTGTGTGATTTTATAGGAGTTTTTTTATGAGTTACTATGAGTTACTGTCGTTGATTGTGAGACTATTTTAAGTGCTTGGTATTTATGTAAACAATGAACTTTTATCTTCATGCCTTTGCTACAAATCGCTTTCTACGATGGTTTGTGATATTTGCATTTTGATAAACGTTTGTCTCCTTGGTAAAAAAAACTGTTTTAACAGTTTTTGCGAATGTCAAAAATAAGTTTCGCTAGAATCTAATCTACTTTGTAAGGAAAAGGTAAATTCTTCAACTCCAGATTGCCTTTGCCCAGCTTTTGAAACCTTAATTTTTTTTTTGTAGGAGGTTGAAAATTACAGAGAAATCGAACTTTTCGGCACAGCGATCTGAGAGGTCTCATCAGTATGGTTATCTCTGATCGCCTACCGTAGATATATCTGCATTCTCAATGAATTTCTATTGAAATTATTTTCAATTAATTTCAGTCTGCTGTAGGCGAGAAATAATCCACCTATAAGTTGAAAATTAGAGCCCACGAGATTTGCGTCACTTGTGTGATGAATAGAATCCTGTTTAGTTCACCTATAGTAATTTTCCCGCGATGAGTAGTAAACATGTTACCATTACGTGTCCGATGTTAATACTGGATCGATTTATTTTTATGAGTGCATGTAGCTATCGTTGATCCTGTATGTAAAGATTTATACATCGACGTTGGAGGAATTTGGGCAGGAGTAACGCAGGTGTTTTACGTATTTCAGTGATTTGGTCGAAGTATATGACCGAAAATTTTTTCGTGTATCAAAATCAAAGAACATCTCATATTTTGATGGACAATGAAGGATTTCCTTTAAAATCTGAAATGATGCAAGGCAACGAATTTTGGCACGAAAATTTTTTTTTTTTTCTATTGCAACGCAGTATATAGTCACAACAGATCATGTGAGTGCTCAACATAATACTTAAATATTTCATGTTTTTTACCACTTTTTGGTAGGGTTATAGCTAAGAATTTCCGAAATAGATTTGAATTTTAAAACTTTGATTGTTCACTATCATTGCTTGCGATTTTTGTTTTTTTTTTGTGTATTTTAAGGTTAAGTATCAAGTTATTTTCAATGGACAACTTTGAAATTTGGATCTTTGTTTACCATCATATCGGAACCTAAGAGGACAATTCAAGTAAATCTGGACATCTTCAGTATAGAAATGTATCAAACTATGTTTGAAAACAGGCGATAAGTTGTTGATGCAAATAGAAAATAACAGGAGTTCCAGAATTGATCCTTGGGGCACACCGATGAACAAAGAGAGACTAGAGGCTCACATCTCATTGACTTTAACGGCACTTTAATGGCACAAGTTAACCGTAAGGATTAAGTGACCAGAAATTTGTTTTGACATGATTTTCTTTAAGACGATCAACATGTTTTTCTGAAAACTTCTACTGGTATCAAATCTTTGAAGTCAACATGAGATACTTTTTTAGCGATATGAATCACTAGTTTTTGTTTCCATACATTAAAATTTGGCTGCTATTATAGATATTTGTTATAGGGTTAATAATGGAAGACAAAGCTAATTTTAAGTAGTAGGAAGAATTTCTGTCAGTATTGGGGCAGAGAATTTTATCTCGATTTTTATGCTTTTGCTTCTTAAGGTGCAGAGCTAGTTGAGTTTTATAATGAGATTTTGATATTTCTTTGTCAAAATATTCAATTTTATTTTACAAATTAGATTTCTGAAAATTTATCAATAATACAGGTTATGTTAGTGCATTAAGTATGTACCTGATTCAAATTCTAAGTCCTTGTGGAACCGGACTAAACTAAAAGCTATTAAAACGTCATCTAAACAAAGATCCACTATGAAATATATTTATACAAAACGACCGTTTTTCGATAAATTTCTTTCTGAAGATTTCTCTTTTGACAGTTTTTGTTAGTCATCTAAATGTAATTAATCTGAGATTGCACGTCGGAACAAAGTCGGAGCGTTGACTAAACCGAATAGCATTCTCAAGTATTCGAAATGTATATCACGGGTTACTTTCTATAACTAAGCCATACCTACAATTTTGGGGTATTTACCATTGAAAGCAATCCCCAGTAAATTGAGTTAGTCAACATAAAATTAAACACAATATTCCAACTAGAAATACAACTACAAATTGTCCACAAATTTGCAAATCAATCCTTCCGAGCTTCATTTGAAAATTAATGAAAATTACTAACTGACATGCAGAGGGTTGTTTTCATTTGCAATCTCATTAAAAGAGTCTCAATTCGTACATGGAAAATGTTTGATAATTAAATTTGCCTCGTTAAGTGTAAAATTGAATTCTACTTCACATGATGACCTCAGAACTGCCTGAAACAAACTGCGGTTAGTTTGAAACTTGCCCTCACAATTCGGCTATGCAATATTGGCAATTACTCCATTGATATTTGGATGGTAATATTTCATCTCTCAAATTCATAACGAAATATTCAATAATTACTCAATGACAGATGTGCCATATAATCTGTCATTTGTCGATAAAATAGGCACCATAATAAACGTTGAACTCTAAATGATATTATGAGAGTGAGGTGCATTTTACAAGGAATATGTGATTGGTGAAATTAAATAATGGATGCACCTTCCAGAGGTCGAAGAAAATTTGAATCTTTTCGTACGATGCGCAAATAATCCGCAGGAAGAGAAAAATTCATGAAAAGTGTTAAATTATCTGGTGAACAGCATATTAAGTATGTTATAAAATTTGTGGAGAAACGGCAGGGTAAGTTGTTGACTTAATTTCCATTGCTCCAAAAATTTGAGGATCTATAAGGGTTCTCATCAACTGCATCTCATCTTCTCAGAAGCTCTTTAATGGATAGATATCAAGTGAAAATTGCCAATAATCGTTCTAGATATTGAAGCACAATTAGTGGGCGTGCACCAGAGTTCTATACACGCTTTTCACTCCATTAACTAATGATCTAGTAGGTACCGTTTATGATATTCGACTGCATCTTTATACAGATGATGTGCAACTGTTGGGTTCTTAACATGAAGAGTGCGTAGTACGAAATAATTGTGATCTAGCGCATACCTCTTATTACTCTATGCAAAAATAGCTTGGATTTGAATCCTAGGGAGTCTCAGTGCTTGGCATGTTGTCGTGAAGCTCTTGATATTGATGGTATACCCCAGGTTAAGCTTGGTGACAGCGTGTTACACTTTGCAGCTTTCTACAAAACCTTGGAGTCATTTTAATGTTGTAATTATACAAAATGCTAGTTGTTTAAAACATAATCCATACTAGAGAGGCTATGGCTTTCAGCAAGCAGTCTGCCATCGCAAACACGACTAAAGCTAGTAAAAACTCTTGTACTTCCTTTTTTTACTTATGACTTTTGAATTTTCCCACGAATTGACCGTATTTGTTAAGGGACCATAAACCTTACCTTTAATGATTGCTTAAGATTAAGCTTGGAATTAAGGCGGTATGATCATATCACCCCATTTAGATCTCAACTCCTGACGTGCTAACAGAGTGTTATCGAAACGCAAGATTCGAATTTTCCTGCTAAATTCTGAATATTTGTTGAACTTCAGCAATCAGCTCGACATCGAAATATCTTGCTCCCTCCTGTTTATAGAGATCTCTCACTTTGTTCAAGTATTTAGAATATGGTTGCTAAAAAAAATAGAAATCAAGCATATCTGCAATACGTATCTAAGTTGCACCTTAAAGGTGTAGGTTAATTTTAGTAATTATATTAAAATCTGTTGGATCTCGTTCGCCATAGGTTTGTTATCTGGCAAAACGATTCCACGAAGGAATCAACTGGACGAAGTAAGAGCGCTCATCATGTCGTGATTTACAACGAGGGATCGAAAGGTTCATATGCTGCGATGACTGCAGAACATGTAGTCTCTCAAATAGGTATGAAGGCTGCTCGCTGTAGGTATATATAATAAGTCTTCGAAGGAATATGGGATGCGTTAGATACGTTTAGGAATGAATAGCCAAGCAAGGATACTACATTATGTACATTCAAAACAGTTATATTAACAACCATATAAATTTCTATATCATCTGATTTAAGGTAGGCAACATGGAATTAATAAATCACCATTTTGGCCAGCTTTAGTAGATCGAGTAGTGAACAACCAAGAGGTGAAATTAAGTTCCAGCTGGAAAGTTCACAGTCCTCATAAATTCCATACTCTCGCTATACTTGAATGTGATGCTTTTGCTAAGAGATACATATTAAGTTGGAAGTTTGAAGAACTGGGACTCAGTCAAGTGCATCCTTTCTTCAAATGGAGGACTCACTTATGGAAATGTTAAAATCTAAATTAAAACATGAAAATCATCGTGCAAGGTTTTCCTGCTGAACTTCTGTATATCTCAGAAGTAAGTTTTAGAGGGATTAAATGTGTGTGGGTTATGCCCTACACAAAGGAATAGGCTTGTTTTAAGGCATACCTATTTGGTTAATTGGAAAATGAAGTAATTTTTGTTTTTAGTTTTTATGTTGTAAAGAAAGCAATCCATTAGGAATTGTTTTATTTCTAACCAAAGTTGTAAATAAATTCATCTTACTAATTTGGACTGTGTAAAGTATTGGAATGCTTTCAAGTAGCGCAAATGCCAACGCACTATATCATAACGCTATAATTATCCATTTTTATCGTACACATGATAAGAATAGGCTGAGTATTCATATATACTTTCATATGAGAATTTATAATACCACAAAAGAAGCATCCTCTAAACGTTATCTTTAAAAGAGGGTACCGTGTCGCACAGTTTGTGGTTCATTATGTGCGTGGGAGGCACTGCTTCCATTCACAAAATGAAAATCCCAAAACATGAAGGAAAAATCAGTTTACAAAATAATATTTTCTCAGAATTTAAAAAAAAAAAAAGTTATAAAAAGTGGAAAACCTTTCCTCCTTTAATACCTCCTCCTCCAAACACAATCGAAAACGTTTTGTATGAAACGCTTATTTTTCTCATACAAATTAAAAATGTGCATATGTAAATATGTGGACTCTTATGGCTATGGAATTCTTAACAAAATTTGACGCTTTCCCACCCAGCATTACATCTGATCTTCGATTCGGCCAGCAAACTATCAACGAGTGGTTGGATGAATTATCTATCTATTCAAACATTCTTTAACACAGTCCCACGGCAGAGACCCTGAAATATTTGCCACGTCTATACCAGCCAATACCACATCCAACCTCCGGTTCGGCTCGCCCAACAAGTTACATATAATTGAGTGATATGGATGGAACCAGTTTCGACTCGCATTTACAGCAGCATAGTCGCACCACAGAGACGCTGAATTATTGGCAGCGTCTTTGCAACAACAAATCCAGCGTAAAAAGTTAAAAGCATCTATCGGACGCTGAGCACAACCTGGCATTTTCACAATTAATTTACATCTTCTGTTAGATCAGTAAATTCTAAAAGTATATTTGGATGGAGTGTCGGTCTCCCTTGCGATCTTTATTTATAATTGTTGCCAGAAACTTACAATTTTGTAGATTTTCATATTGCAAGGGTAAGATACTAACTGCCTTATAATTTGATGTGAAAAAGAGAATTATTGTTATGAATGAGGATTCTGGCGGTCGAGCGGGGTATATGGAATGAATATGCATGGTAATTGGTAACATATGGTTGGATTGGATGAATGATAGAGAATGACTGGAATGTTGTAGTATAATTGCATGTGTATGTTTTGACAGCCACTATTATGTGTTACATATACTTCTCTTTTCTGAAGCCTAAGACCCAGCCACACATGTGTCATTCGTATCGTAATCACTGAAGAAACTTTCAGTTAGAAAGATTTTTTCAAAGAAGGCAATTCGCGTGATCCACTGTTCAAAACTACTTATAGCCATTGGTTCAGAATTCGAAAGATATTGTGTACCCAACAATCTGCAAGTAATTAAAGAAACAATTTCACAACATGTATGAAGTCTTCAGATAAAACCTTCCAAATATAACAACAGTTATCTCCATATGGGGCTACACACTTGTTGTCCATCTAATACATACTAACTCAATTTTGTTATGTGGTAAGTCCTTTATTAGAAAATATGATGCCATGGAAACGAAAAAAAAAAAAAGAAGACTTAAATATAATTTCGGCAACATATTTAAAAGGAATTGGCTACATGTAAGTTTCGTCATTTTGTGTCTCCTTCGATTTAAATTTGTATGATTCTGTAAAGATCTTTATCTCTCTTTCAGATTGTAATCACTATTTAAATGACTTATTTCTTACTTATTTCCCTAAAGTTAAAGTGTCAGTATGGATTTCGAGAACGATACCCGCATGATATACATTTCTTGCCCTAGTATTACCAAGGATTCTTTTTGAGTTTCATGCAAAGAGAGCGTTTGTTTTTCATGCTTTTATTCAACTTCACTTGTATGCATACAAAAAAATCATTTCAATTTGAACAAACTTTGCCCAAGTGCACGAATTGAGATATTATAGAATCGTCTAACGAAAAATGTAGACACATATGCGGCGTACTTACGTTTGTCAAATATATGACAAATGAGCGCATCGTCTGGAACTGGCTTTAGATTCATCCAACGTGATCAGATGTAGTATATGAGATGGAGCCATTTCATAAGATCAGGTGAACTTCGGCAGGAACGACATTCAAATCATCTAGCCTAAAACAATGCAACTCTCTACTAAGTACAGCTATGGAAATGCTGAAAGAAGAATGTTGCACTTCTCCTAAGCTGAGCATTATCTGGGTATACCATATTCAAGACTGCATTGAAAATCATACAGTGGTGCATTTAGGATCATGATTCCTCTCAGATATACATGCTTAAGCAGCTCTAAACCCAGTAACATCAGTAAGTGGCCTCCATATAAAAACCGAGCTGAGATTTACTTTGAATCCTACATTGATAACGCCAACTATTCGTTTATGCAATTATAGAGTTGTTGAAATAAAAAAAAAATATTAAGTAAGGAAATTCGCAGGTTTCATAGAACAATGACATTAACTGAATTTGTTTAAGTTGAGAACAAATATTAACTGAAATTTAGAAAAATTAAAATTTCGGCAATAACGTGTGAAGAGGGAATTATGGAATCCAGAAAATCACGGGAACTTTAGAAGATTCTTTTATCTGCAGTATTGTAAAAAAGGATTTTGATAGATTTCAGCATAAATATTGTAGTAATATTTAATGATACAATAAATGTTTTAATTAAAAGTGTGGTGGAAATATATTGAAAACTTACTCCTTTTTAGCTTGGCCTAACAAATTTGCTTTTTTTTCCTGTACCACCTAATCAAGTTTTATTTTAGAATTGTGATAGATCTTTGCAAAGAATTTGATTGGTTAGTTTTCATATTTTACAAATTCTAAATAATTATTTGCCTGCCCGATTTGGTTCATTCTAGTTTTGTTAAATACGCAGGGAGTAACTAAACAGTTATAAACTGCAAGGTTTTGAAAACGTAGGTATGTATCTGAAACTGAATTGATTTACTTGCAACCAATAACTAACAATTTTGCCAGGCGTAGTGTATAGGCTATGGTTAAGAGAAATAGTTGCGATTATAAATTTTCTGTTAAACGGTGTATTCTATTTATATATATTTTAAAATGACTCCTTATCCTTATTTTGTAGGCATTGAATATAAAAGTTCGACTATAAATCTGTGCATGAAACTAAATTACAACAATGAATAGCTCTTGTGCTGCCCTCTAATCTATAATTATAAGCAATTAGATGCAGCGAAAGCAACTTATACAATGTCATATCACGATAACTAAACAGTTGCAATTACCTTTTCGTTGCTTTTCAGTTGCAATAACAATTTTGGTATTTTCAAATTGTTGACAATGATAGGATGGGAAGATTTTAAAATGCTTTGGAACCTTGCTTTGGCTCTCACTATTAAGTTACATTCCAGTTAACTTAATTTGTCAAAAGAGATAAAAATGTTTTTTTTTTATATTATTATCTAAACAATTGCTGATATTACTGTTTTATTTTTTTTTTCCAGCTTAAGCACTGGATGCATGAATTTGTGAATATTCTTAATAGCAATTTTAATTCCTTCATAATCCCGGTTGAAATCAAATTCAAATAATGCACGTATTGATTTTGGTATTGTACATATACAGAATATTGAGCAAATCCGGACTAAAAATTGTTATTAAACCCCACACCTTTTAAGGGATGCATACTAATCACTTATGGAAACAAAACAAAAACAGTCTGAAAATCTACTAACAAAGATTTTTTCAAAGAAAACATAATCAAAAGTTTTCGATTTTAACCATTACGAATCGCTGAATTTAGTTGTGACCCATCAAGTGAAATGTCTAAAGAAAATTGGATTAGAGTCAAAACATCATTTGAAATTCACATGAGAATATTCCCTTAAAATACCTGTGAATTTCGGTGAATGGAGCTCAACTTTTCCCTATGGGAATAGTAGCACTGACACAAGTTCAATTTACAAATGGACATTGGAATACAAAGTACGGCCAAGTCAAGTGGAATTAGGTAATCTTCTCCCCTTCATAGGCTGCAAAGACTCGACAACCAGACAGTCTCAGAAGTAAACTTCTTGTTGATTTTCATGTTTTGCAAACTCACCTCGTTAGGATAAGTTCTTTGGGTAAGTTATAAAGTTAGTGAAAAGTGAATGAATTTATTTTTGGCAAAACATTTTCATCCAATTTATATTCGATCAGACTCGTTTACTTTCTCTAGAGGTTCATGGTTTTATTTTCATTACTGCATTTCCAATAACATTTGAAATTGAATGCTTCGACTGATTTCAGACGACAGATAGATATCAGAAGAAATTTAACATGTTATAAATGGGAATGGAGTCTAAATTTTACATGCAATATGCATGCTATATGAAAGAAGAAAATCGCTAGTAATATTTCTTGTTAACTAGTTTCACTTAAAAAGGTGGATGCAGAATACAAATTAGGAAAATTCAAAAAATAACGATCTTACTTAATCTTAATGCCACAATGCAGAGTGGAGTAGAGTAGCGTAGATGGCAACTGGCATATTTTTTTCAGACGTAGTAGTGCATATCGCCATCTCTGTTTAGTTCAGACTAGAGTAAAATAGAGCTGCATGGAAATAGGTTCTATTCTATTTTCACGGTGCCATGTTCGAAAGCTTCCAAACTGGAATTTTGAACTACTGCACGTATATGGCGTAGAATAAGCTCCAAAGCTCTTTTTTATGACATAACATGTTTTAATATTATTTTCTGATTTAATATTTTTTATGAATCCTAACCCAAAACAAGAGGTTTTTTTTGCAAACCTGATTGAAAGACCAAAAAACTACAACAGTACCGAGATTCAGGTGGGTCAAAATTGGCAAAAACTGAGTTGAATGAGTCACTTTTATGAAAATTTGATTTTGCTAAAAAAGTCACACACTCACCTCACTCACATTAAATTTTGCGGTGAGTGGGAGTGAAATCATTGAGCAGCGATTTTATTTTATAAATAGTAAGCACACATATAGTTATTAGTTATCACTAATAAATTCTCTAACTCGTTATTTGTATACTAGAAAGTTCGGACTAAAATACAGTTATGATGTATTATATTCGTCCTTGTTATCCGCATAAATGTTTTAGAGGATAATAATTCGCAGCCGCGATCATTTTCACGCATAAAATGTCAAAAAGCTGCAAAATTGACATTCGAAATAAATTTTCGAAACTGCTCACTTCACTTTATTAAAGGAATCATTTTATTTTTAAAAATAAGTGAATTAAGTGAGTGAAGGGAAATACTAAGAAATTAGGTGAATCTCGGTACAGGTGTCTTCTTCTTAGAATTTATTATTTTGGCAACCACAAGCATGAAAAATGTTGATTTGATGTTGCCATAGGCTTTTGTTTATATTAACTTCAAAGTTCTTTGTTGATTTGGCGTAGTTATGGCGATGCGCCGTCTTATGAACCGTTCTGCTCTACTCAGATCTACTCTCGTCCACTCTGCATTGTGAATGCAGCTTAAAAGATTCAATCCCATCAATAACTTTGTTGATGACGGTACACTTGATTTGGTTCACTCTCTTCACACTCTTTTTAGCTTCAGAAGGTTAGCCATATGTGTCAAGAGTTTGCGTGATTAGATCATTGTATAATGACCCTGACAATATCCCCACTTGCGAGTCGCATCGAATTCAATGCATCTAAGACCCAAAGCTCTCTCATCTCTGTAAAATAAGATCATTATTTTACCGCTCTCATTTCTTTTGATGGAGCAATAATTTCCAATACACCGTCACTAAGCATTCTTGGCACTAAAGTTTTCTAGTAAGTTAAGCTGGATAAATCATATCTTCCCTGTTGCCAAGAAGGTTTAGGAAATATTTCAGCCCATTGAATCTATATATATCTATCCCTAAAATGCAAAGAATATTCACAAAATTTTAGCGAAAAATGCCTAAGCAACAATTGTGCAAATTTTTTAATTTTCGTATGCGATGTAGCAATAACAATTTCTCGAGTATCGCATTTCGCTCCTTTATCATTACTTGTATGGTGGATATCGTGATGAAATAACTAGTCTGATCCTATGTAGATTGCTTCCTGCACGCAGTATTCGCGCTGTAAGCTGCGTCTATTTGTTCACCTTTCAAAATACTTCCAACTATGCAGTAAGAACCCGTGATAGTTTTAATATTAATCTGTACAAAGGGGAATGCCATTACTAGATACAAGAAGAAAATGTTTTTCTTCATACCTTTACACCCGACGGTGAAAGGAGGTTCCAATATGGCATGTTGCATATCAAATGAAAGGTCTCACCGCGTACTGTCGTTGGTGTACATTTTTCCCGATTCTGTGAACTTTCTCGGGACCTTTTTCCGCTGGAACGTCCATTTTCATGCACTTGGGTCACATTCAGCCCGTTACTATATTTGGCATATATTTTTTCAGTTCTTTTGTTCATGGGAATTAGTCTCTGTTGTGAACATTTTTCTCATAGCAAGTAATTTTCCACGACACACAAATTCTAATTATCAGTGGAAGTGTCAATGTCACAAAATAAATTTGGAATTGCAATCCTTGGTGATCTTTAAATTGTTTCTAAAACAATTAGAAATTAGAAGAAAACCGTTTTTATTTCCGATAATAGATCAATCTGGCCATGGCGACTAGGCCTAGGTCTATGCTTCTACTTACATAGCTTTGTGAATAGCCCGTAATTAATAGTTCTAAGAGTGAGTGAGTTGTGAGAATGACGTCTTTGGGGGATTGGCCTGATTTAACTGTGGCAAATCGACCCAATTAGTACTTTCTCAATAGGATCTAGGTAGTGTGTAAAGAAATGTACTTGTAAGGTTGTTCAATGAAAACACAATTAACTTGGTTCTACTTCACATTAATTTTAATTGAAACTATTTACTGCACAAACTACAATTATCATTAGTGAAAAAACCAGACCGACTCTGAGATTGACCTTTCTAATCTGAATCCTATAGCAAGATAAAGCCAACTGAACTTCTCATTACAAGTTAAATTTTGGCTGATAAACTGATTCAAAACTAACTGTGACTTTACTGTGATATTATGTAAGTACATATAAAAATCTAAACTGTGATAACATCTGTCTGGCTGTGTAATACAATGAACCTTTACTTGTCTAGTCTTAGTTTAATATATAATATCTTTTGTGTGTATGAATTCTATTTATGAGTGATTGCATGAAGTATTACATATTTAGTGTGGTTGTTTGTGCAATGACTTCAATGAGTTCTCTGTTTGTTGTGCTATTTTTATTTATTACGTGAAATGTCGGAAAATGAGAATCTCGAACATAGTGACTTGCTGTATTTATTTGCGACGGTAGTTGTCAACACATTGCGAAACTGTTCTGCGAGGATAGCTGAATCAAGCAATTCAGCTATCCTCGCAGAACAGTTTCGCAAGCAGCGCAGGAAGTTGATATCTTGAGAACGAAATACAGTAACGGATCCGCCAGATCGTCTGACAGGGTAAGGATATCCATAATCGGCGACCTTATCAGCCTGATTGGGGCGGTGTAACGTCTGATCCTGAAATATTCAAAAATAAACCAAATCGTCCTTATGACGGGCTTATGGCTATCAGCTGGCCCCGTGACTGGATGCACTTCTAAGGTCCCAACTGTCAAGCATTCTTTATGACAGACTGACTCCTGCAAGAGGAACCGCCGAAAGCTGTCAGGTGATCAAATGCGTCTTGTCAGTCTAAGAAATCCCTATGCTCATCTACACTGGCACTAAACTTCGGGAAAGGGTGGATCTATGGCAACAGGTCAACCATTTGTAGACATGACGATGGTAAGTTACAAAAGCTCTGATCCGAATTGATGGCTTAGATTCTTCAGCACACGGTTTCCAGTCAGTTTGTAGCGAAACTAAAACGATGCTCTCTCTAGAAAAGGGAAGATTTATCTTGAACTCATATTATCCAGTCATCTGATGTACGATTCCTCATAAGTTTATTTTGTATCCCAGTTGAGCACTCTTTACATGTACAGCTAGGTTTTATTTAATATTTCTTACTCGTTATATTTTTACTTATTATTATAGTTATTATTTTCGCTGAAGATGTTTACGCCTTGAGGGTTGACATTAACAACAAAATTGTTTTTCAATCTACATTTTCAAATTCTACGCCTATCTAGCTAATTCCGCTTTTGTAATCCTATTTCAAAATATTTTTCAGATATTTGTTTACAGCGATTACAATGGTCTTTTGGGAACTATCATTTGTACGGTCCGGAACGAAAATATCGTCATATGTCCAAGCATATAGATGTATTGCACGCAGGCCTTCAGCGCATGCTGTATGGCATTGTCAATGTTTGAATTAGATACATGACAATATCGGCATAGAAGAAGTGACGTTTTATGAGAACTTTATTTAGTCTAGATTATGCGGGTTGCTAAAGATGATGAGACACTCCGTATAGAGAGTATATCCTGTACAAAACCATGGCATAATTTATATGAGGATGGCGTGTAAGTTTGAAGTCCATCAGTAGGAGAAGAAAAGTAGTAGAAAAGTTAATTGGGAAACAGCGTGCGCTTGAAGAAGGAGGACTGATGGCATATATACATAAGTCCGTGTTTTGGTCGATTTGAGAGTGCAGGCCATTCGTCAGATACCATCGAGAACTAATTTGACAATTTGAAAATTTCGACGCTGACTCCTCAAGGTAAAACGATCTATCAGCTGTGTAATTTTTTTTTTAGTTAACGGCATCCTGTTTCGCAATTTTAAGTTTTAATAATGAACATTATGCATTCTGAATCATTACAGTTCTTTATTTCATGCAACCTAGTTTTATTCTAAACGCCCCGCTACTAGTTAATCACGAAAAAGTCCTTCTCTACCACAATAACTCAAACTGGTTTTCATGAAGAGTTAATCAAGGTATTGAATAAAAATAACGAAAGCTTTCACTAATTAATAATGTTTTTATAGTAAAATAATTATAAAAAAATCTGGTATTGAAACACTTTTTACATGTATTCTACATGTCCATGAGAACACCCCATATACGAATATTGATTACCCAACTTTTTCTTATGCTATTTGATGTTTTCAGGTTGGCTGCGAATTAACAATCAATGCAGTCACCGAGGGAAGAATAAGGTGCCTAAACGCAAGTTTCAGTTAAATATAAAATGTTGAAAACTAAACTCGGCATGAGATGAATTTCGTACAAGCGATTCAAATTCCTTGGATACAGAAATAAATATTTTTAATTTAATTCAGTTTTCAGGTGTAAAATGTCATCTAATTTTCCATGCTTTTATGTAGTGAAACTTTTAAAGGGTTCTCAAAGACTGATATATATACATATAGGAACCCAGAATTTGTGCCACAGGAAATAGCAAGTTGCTCAGTCCATTGTCTATAAGTCAGTGGTATCGCTATTAACTAGATTGAGGAAAGCTTATAGAAGCCGTGAAGAAGCAACAGTTTTAGAGGAAATATTCAAATTCAAATTCAAATTCATTTATTAATATATATTACATTTGAGCTGAGGCTCTTTTGCATGTAATTACTCAGATTTAATCAATCCATCAAAAAGAAGAAAAGAAAAATAAAAAAAAAAAGAAAGAAAGAAATAAAAACTATAACTATTACTACAATCTACTAAAGCTTGGATGTGCACAATTTACTGACAACCAAATAATATTAAACAAGAATTCATTACTTGAAGAGAGAGAAAAGGAAAGAGAAAAATACAAACAAAATTGAAAATAGAAATAAGGATCACAAGAAGAGAGAAATCAAAATAAAATTAATTAATCGTGCTAAAATTACATGTTCCATGCATAAAAAAAAAATCAAGTGAGACTTGTAAAATGATTAAAAGCTGCTTCTTTAAAACTGCTTAGGGTTGCCAAACGTTTCACATTAGTAGGCAATGAGTTCCAAAGTTTGACACCGTAAACGAAAAAAGATCTTGCACTTTGAATGAACTTACTCCGAGGTATAACTAGTTGAAGGCTACGAGCTGACCGAAATTGGCATATTTTCCCATGTAAATATTGTGGAACATAATTCTTGCATATCTTGAATACCATAAGGGTAGTGTGATAGTTCAAATAATTATCCAATGTACAGCCCAAGATACGATAGGAGTATTCAGAAATATGGCTATATCGATTTATATTAAAAACATAGCGCGAGCATGAATTGAACGCTACATTTAACTTTCTTCGGCTGATACTGTCTAAAGAACACCAGATCTGACAGCCATATAAGATAACGGGTATGATTAAGGCTATCACCAACCGTAGTCTAATGGTCTGGGGAGTAAATTTTGCATAATACCAAAGCTGACGTAGAGTACCATATATTCGTCCCACAACTTTACCAATATGCATATCCCAACGCAAGGTTTGAGTAAGTAATATACCTAAGTTATTCACGGATTGAGAATAAGGAATCACGTCATTACCAAGGTATACAGGACTCAGATCAGACGTATTAACTGGTTTGATATTAAAAATTATTGCATTAGATTTAACTGCATTTAACCTGAGCTTGTTTACCTGTGACCAATTTAAGATCCTTTCAAAGTCATCATTCATTCTGGTGACTCCGTCAGATAAGTTAGCAAGAGGAGTGGATACCGAAAGTTGGACATCATCTGCATAAATTTGAACACTCACATTCTGTACACAAAGAGGTAGATCATTTATGTACAATAAAAACAGCAGAGGAGCAAGGATTGAGCCTTGCGGAACACCTGAGGAAATAATTTTGTAGCCCGATTCCAAGGATGAGGTAACAACTTTCTGAAAACGATCCCTTAAATAAGAAGATATTAAGCTTATTGCCGAGCTGCCAAAGCTGAACTCTGATTTCAGTTTACAACATAATACGTTAAAATTAATACTGTCAAAAGCTTTTGAGAAATCAAGTAGGACAAGCAAAGATGCCAGACGATTATCAAAATTGCATCTGATGTAATCAGTAAGGTAGAGAAGTGACGTTGTTGTGCTATGATGACCTCGGAACCCCGACTGAAATTCATACAATAAAGACTCATTAGCTAAAAAGCTCTTGGTCTGATCACAGAGTAACCTTTCAAGGACTTTTGAGCAAAACGGAAGTACACTAATTGGGCGAAAATCTTCCTTACCTTTTGGACTGGGCTTTTTATTAGTCGGAATAACTTTAGCAAGCTTCCACCATGAAGGAAAACAAGATGTTGTAATGCAAGTATTAATAATATGCGTCAAATGTCGAATAACAAAGGGTAAGATAATACGCAAGAACCGAGGATTTATATTATCAACACCCATCGCATCCGATTTGATCGATTTAATGGCCAGAATTACATCTTCAACATTAACCGTAGAGAATGAAAAACCCTCAAAACTAAACCCATTATCACGGCCATTAATAGCAAAACTCTCACTGTTGCTATCACCACTAACATAGGCTTCTACAAAGTAATTGGATCAAGTTTACTAGTAAAGAATTTCTGCTTGGCGTCACGAATAGCTTTAGTAGTTAAGTTGCGAAGCTTTCGATAATTAACTAGTAGGAAATCAGTCTTAAAAATTTTCCAAGGCTTGTAAGCATAGTCTCTCTCGCGCATGAAGGCTATTATAGTATTGTTTAACCAGCCCGGTCTATTTCCTAACACCTTTGATTTAATGGGAACAAAATCATTGTATAGGTTTAAAATTATATAGTTAAAGTGTTCAACCTGAACGTTAACATCGCTCGTTGCATAGATGGGACCCCAGTCAACAGCGCCAGCTCTAAGAAAAAGACCAGAAGTGTCAACATTGTTAAAGTCTCGGAACTCAAAACTGGAGGAAAGATTCGGAACAGGAAACTTAAATGAAGCAGTAACGACTTCATGGTCCGTAATTCCTGGTAAGGCAAATTGTCGTAGATTTAACAGAATGTCATCACGATTCGTTATAATAACATCTAAAAGGGAATTACCTGAGGAGAAATGTCTTGTGGCCAACTGTTAATCACTTTTAAGACACTTCCATTGATGGAATTTAAAAAGAGTCGTTTTTGACTACTATCAGACAAAAAATCCACATTCAAATCACCAAGAATTATAATGGAAGAATATTGACTTGAGAAAAGCATAAGCTCATCATAAAAACTGCTAAGAGATGAAACCCTAGGTGGTTTATAGACACAAGCAACAAGAATTTTCTCAGCAGAGAAAGTTACCTCAAGGAAAAGGTACTCAACCTCTGGGCCTGGACAGCTTGATAAGGAGACAATACGTGCATGGATGCCTTGACGAACATATATACCAATGCCACCACCAATTGAATATGAGCGATCTGCCCTATGAAGTTGATAGCCCGGGAGATTCACAACATTACTATCAATATAATCTGGTAGCCAAGTTTCGATCACTCCTATGATATCAGGCTTGAAGTTCAAAAATACATATTTAAATTCATCAAAGTGAGCTCTTAAACTTCTAACATTAACATGACAAACTTGAAGTGAGTTACCAGTTAAATGTGTTACGGAATTTTCATTCACGGTATCAATAGACTCATAACTATGGGAATTCATAACAAAAACAACCCGCAGCATGACAGCATAAATTCAGCACAAAATAACAGAACATATTTTTTAGCACAATTATAGAGGAAAGCACTGAAGATTTGAATAAAATTTGAACATAATCAGAAAAAAAGAAAATCAAGTCGATAAAAAAGAAAAAATGAAAAATAATTAGAATATGAAATATGAAAACTAAATACACTCCAATAACGATGATCATCATTCCGTTAGCTGCTCGCTCCGCAAAATTTCATTTAGAAGGTCGCTCGTCACCATAACAGGGGATTCCTCCGCTGATCTCCGAATATAAACATTGCCATTGTATGTAAAAACAGATTTAATCTTCTTCTGACGTTTTAATGGCATAGCATTGCGAAAAAAAATAGGGTGAGGGACTGAAAAAAGACCCATTAATCAGAGCTTACAAAATTAAATTATTTGTGTCTGCTATTCTACTTTCAATTCTCGATCTGATCATTTTAATTGTTAAGCTGATACCACCATTTTGGGTCGAAATTATCAGAAATTGAAAAATTTGTCGAAATTTTAACTTTGCCCTTTTCAAAAGTAACTGAAAAAAATAAATTTTTGAACGTAAATCGCAAAAATAACAATTTCATAAAAAATGTACACTAAGATTTTAGCTTGATTAGATATTTGATAATCTGATTTTATAATGAACTATACAAAGAACCTGTTTATATTATGCCAAAGATAAAAACATGTGAGAGAATTCAAGAAAATATCAAATGGGGACCCATCTGTCCTAATGGCATTCCAAAACTGTGTTACCCGAAAAAGGATTTCTATTATTTCGCAGCATCAAAGGCAATTTTTTTTCAATACCCTAAAAAGTATCTTAAAATATTTATAGAATCTAAAATTACCCTAACCTTTTTGGGGACAAGATTAACCCTTTTGAATCTTTGGAACTCGAATATGTGAAACCCTGAAATCTTGAAGCCCATGTCGGCATAAGATTGACGTTTACATTTTAATATGCCTTTGTGAGCCTCTAAACACGTAATGGTTGCCGATTCACTCAAGCCATGCGAATTTTTGTATCTTTCAATTTAGTTATGGTTAAAGTGAATTTTCGTTCTAAAGTAAGATTTGTCGACGGACTTTTGAACATATAATAATAAAAACTTATTTTAGCATATCTATAACTAAAATTCAGTGAATATTGATGTTGCATTTAGTTAGGAAAATTATGATGAGATTATATTTATTTCCATTTTAAGGGCGCTAATTAAATTTGAATTTTTCTTTGCGTGGTGTAAACAAAATATGTAGGCTGATCACCTCCCGGAACACCATTTCATTACTATTAATTATTTATAGTCAGATGATACTAGGTTCACTAGATTGGTACGGTTTCTATCTTATATGACTCCAATTAATGGGATTAATGTCGATTCATTATGGGAAATGAAATAGAACCAATTGGTAAGCCAAAAAAAATTTTTTCGATAATTATAATAGACAATTTCCTTAAGCCGCCTAATACCCTAGGCAGAAGGACAAAATTAATGATCATTTATTCGTATTTGATTTTTTCAAAAGTCAAGGTACCTAAGATTTTGTGGATTAAATCGAAAGTCGTGTCAATTTTTATATGTAATTGGCAGCACATTTTTAATAATTAATATTCAAATTCCATGGTAAGGCGATTTTTGAAAAATTCTATTACGAACGAATGATCATTGATAATTCCCATCTGCCCAGGGTATAAGGATCATTTTCTTAATTCCTTAATATCTTCAGTTCATGGAGAATAGTTCAGTTTTTCCTTGTATTTCAAAGAATTCTTTCTCAATATTGGTAAGATTCCTTACCCGGGCTAGAGACAATTTTCTACGTTTTAGGGGAAAGTCCTATATTAAATAAAGTAAATTAATCTGCTCATGTTTAAAGAGCTCTGGGAATGACAAATAATGGTTTAGGGATAAAGACCTATATTTTAGGAAAGATTTCTAGTAATAAAAGTGAAAATGAGACATTTCATAGAGGCTAAAGACATTTATGTTATTATACCCTAGATGAAGTCATAGGGTATACTAAGTCTGTCGTTCCGTTTGTAAAGCACAGAAATAATGCTAGTAGAGAAAAATAGGTTGGATACCCACACACAATATTGAAAGTTATTTTGATTTTTGCATGGCTGTCTGTCAGTCTGTCCATCTGTACGATAACTCACTTCGAGTGCTGACATTGTGTATACAAACTTTCTACAAATCAGCTAAATTTAAGTTCGAAAACGGACAAAACGGGAAACTCCTTCGTAGTGTTGCATTCAAAATCTTATTTTTCGCTATATATTTGGGTAGTCTCCGAGAACAAGTCTACGTAGAGATCTGAAATTTGGTACATGGTGTTTCCATAGCAATAGTATATAAAATTTCAAAAAATGTGCTAAACTGGGCAGCCCGTTTTTGGTGTTGTTTTCTCTTTATCTAATTTTTATTTTCATCTAGGGTATTAGATTAATGGTCTTAGACCAATTTTAACTATCTCTCTTATTAAAACAAAGGCAATAAAACGAATGCAATTCGTATAATCGTAAGTAAGTTTTGAAGTCAGAGCTTTCACCGATTATACAAAAAACCGATGCACATGATAATAAAAGTATACACCAATAAATAATAAAACAAAAGTTAAATTTGATTTCGCCCCTAATCAAGACGAGAAGTTTTGTCCTTATGTAAAATTTCGTTTTAGATTTTGTTCGCGACTAATTTGCTTTTCTGGTTAAATGTCAATGGTCGAATATAACGAAAGACGCAATATTGAGATTGCTCAAGTATGCCGTTTGTATTTCCATTACTAAGAACTCGCAAATCAATCCAAAAGATGACATACTGTTAATTGGACCCTGACTTTAATAATACTTTAATACTTTATTCAAAATATAGAGCACAAGTGAGTACAAAGCTCGTTAACATGCGCAAAATCCAAAATAATAAATTCCAGTTAAACAAGTATGATAATGGTAAATAATAGAGATAAAACAAAACATTACGAGAAAAGAAAGAAAATTACAATATAAGAGAAAAGAAATAAAAAGAGATAAATTACAGTTTTTTTAAAAGGTGACAAATATTATATTTAAGGAAGTAAAGCAGGGAATATTAATAAAATGGGCCAATAACATCCTCTTGAAATTGCCGGCAGACCGCAGTCGTCGAATCTCAATTGGCAGGGCATTCCATACCTGCGTGCCGTAGACGAAAAAGCATTTTGTGCTAAAATTAGTTCGATGCCAAGGTATCAAAAGACCACTTACACGATTGGAAGACAAACATCTTATACAATTAGCTAAGCAATTAGGGCTTAACTTATTTATGATTCTAAACATCATCACTGCAATTCGGAATTTAAGATAATTATTAAAAGTGCAGCCAAAAATACTCCTTGAAAATTCTGAGACATGGTCAAAGCGTCGTAGTCCATAGATATATCTAGCGCATGAATTATAGGCTATATTGAGCTTAACACGACAAGTACTACTGAGGTTCGCATACACAATATCTGCGTAGGTAATAATTGGGAGCAAGACTTTAACAAGACGGAGACGTGTCTCTTTGGGAGTATAAGAAGAATGAACCCACAAGCCTCTCAGCCCATTGAAAACCTTACTCACAATTGAATCTACGTGTCTGCCCCAACCAAGCTTAGCATCAAATATCATTCCAAGATTTCGAACCGATTCAGAATATGGCACAGGCGTACCATCAAGGATCAATGGTGGGAAACTCGAGTTATTGATGTAATTTTTATAGATGATAATTGCTTGAGTCTTGCAAGGATTGAGCATTAGCATATTTTTCTTGGCCCATTCAGAGATTTTGAAGAGGTCACTATTAAACCTGTCAATGGCTACATTAAATTCACTAATTCGCATTGGTAAAAGTAACTGGACATCATCAGCGTACAATTTAACAGAGCAGAAACTAGGAACCTCAGCTAAGTCATTTATATATAGACAAAAAAGTAAAGGGCCAAGTATTGATCCCTGAGGAACACCTGAATAGAGGGCTTTTTTGCTAGAAAGCCGATCATCGGATTTAACTACCTGAAACCTTCCAGAAAGATAGGAATGCATCAGCTTAACAGCTGAACTGGACAATTTAAACCTTTCCTTCAACTTTCTGCATAGTATATCTATATCCACACAATCAAATGCTTTTGTAAAGTCAAGAAGACAAAGTATACTAGCGCACTTATCCTCTACGTTTTGTCTAATAATCTCTGTTACATGCAGAAGTGCAGTAGTAGTACTACAACCAGAACGAAATCCCTCCTGATTTTCACACAAAAGTCCGTGGTGATTTATGTAGTCATTTAATTGGATAAAAAGAATCCTTTCGAGAACTTTAGATAACACAGGTAGTATACTAATGGGCCTGTAATCACTTGGTACACATGCTCTAGAATGTTTTTGTATAGGTATAATTTTAGCCTGCTTCCAGCTTGAGGGATAAAAGCATTTGTGTAATTGAGGAATTTATTATATGCGTAAGAGGTGAGATTATTATAGGAAGTAAGAGCTTAACGAACTTTAAATCAATATTGTCCAAGCCCACTGCATTTGATTTGATAGATTTTATTGCCAGAATGACTTGGTCAGAATTAACATTAACAAATGAAAAATCACCACTGTAGGTATCAGATAAAAAATCAGGTACAACGTTCAATGTTTGTATTGGGCCTCGCAAAGTAAAGTAGTCATTTAGCTCCTCAGGGGGAAGTTCGCAAGAATTTTTGTTTCGACCCACTATACTTAAATATTTAATATTTTTCCACAGTTTACTAGATGGAAGACCCGTATCTAATTTACTTTTGCAAAACTTCATTTTTACTCTTCGAATCTCCGATGTAACCCTATTACGCAGGTATTTATAATTTCTTCTTAAATATTCACCCCCATATCTTCTCCAGCGTTGATAGGCACGGTTGCGTTCCGTAAACAGACCCTCAATTTCTGAGTTCATCCATGGAGATCGAAACCGTGGAGTATAGACCTTGAGTGGTACAAATTTATCATAGAGATATGATATCATGTCATTTAGGTAAGATAACTGGTCGTTCACACAACAAAATCGATATATACTATCCCAATCGAGCGTAAATGCCTCGGCATACAAACTATCAAGGTCAATATCTTTAAAACAACGGAAAAACACTTTAGTTTTAATTGCATTAGGTACCGCTAGGGCGAAAGACGCAAGAATAGCATAATGATCACTTATCCCAGATATCGAGAAGCAATCCTGATGTAATACAATACTGGGCTGATTAGTCATAAGAATATCCAACAAATATGCACCGTTCGCATGATATCTAGTAGGTTTGCTATTGATAATACTTATGGAAAAATTATTAAGCTGCGCAATAAAGTTTCTGCTGCAACTATCATCTTCTAATAAATTAATATTGAAATCGCCACAGACTATATTTAGAGGATAAGCACAACAGACCTGCATGAGAGATTCATAAAAAGAATCTAGATTAGTGACTCTAGGTGGTTTATATACACACCCAAGCAAAAACTTATTTACACCATGGCATATCTCCACAAACATGTACTCCACACTCCACGAGGAAATACTTGATGTTAACACCTCTTTGCATTTAAATTTCTTGCTTACATAGGCAGCTACACCGCCTCCAATTGTAAAGTTACGATCATTTCTAAACACTTGGTATCCAGGTAATTCAATAAGAGAACTATTCACATTATGGCTCAACCATGTCTCAGACACAACAATTATATCAAGGCAACTATCTAGGAAAATATATCTAAATTCATCAAAGTTCGAAAGTATACTGCGCGCATTTATATGACATATTGTTAAATTACCAATGTTTCCGTTTACAAAGTTTTTCAGAAATGCTTTCTCATCCACCGCAAATACATTGCTATGTACCATCAAGTGCACACGATCCACCAGCAATCACAAAAGTGTTAAAACCATTACAAACAAATTTACAAGAAAATTTATGCAGAAACCTACAAAGAAAAACAGATTTAAGAAGCGAAAAAAGTTCAAGTAGAAGCAAATAATTCATAATAAGACTAATAAGTAAATAATTCACAATATCTAATAGAAGAAAATTCATAATATCTCAAACTTAACTAATCGCATTTACTAGCTCCACCAAAAATTCAACATTTCTTTTCATAACTTATTTATATTTTTGTTAGTGGTATGTACCAGAGTCGTGTCTTTACGTATCACGAAGCAGTAGTTGTAATACATCATCCAAATATAGATCGTTATGCATGTTTTTATTTAATCAGGAATATTAATTAACGAGTGGGAAAAAAAGGTTGGTGCTCGAATTTACAACAGGTACTATAACGAACAACGTAGAGGCAAAAGGGATTTCTCAAAAGTGTAGTGTAGTAATGCACGGTCCAAATATTTTATATTGCCACAGAGAGATGAAAACGAAGATCCGCGGTCTAAATTACCACGGTCGCCATGTAGTGTGGTTATTAATTCGATGATATCTGGGTTTCACTAGGAGTAGCCACAAGGTGTTAACTTCAAGGGAGCAGATTTTCAGCGCTAACCCCAAGCTAATGTAGAGGTGAGGACTGGAGCAGCTAGCCAGAATAACGAGCGCTTTTGCTTCGGAACAAATACTAATTGATTTATTTAGTTTTCATATGCCTTTTATACATAATTTAATCCCTTAACTTACAATTGCTTCTCATGCTTACAAATCGCTTATCTCACAACATTTTACACGAGAACCAATTTGCATTGGAAAAAAAAAGCTTCACGTTGCACCTTCTTGAGTTTTGCTTCATTAATTATTCACTGGAACGTAATCTTGTCTCGCGACCAAAAAAACCTTCCATTTAGCGTTGACTTTTGGTTGTTTTGCTTTAACGCGATTTTGCGCGGTTAACATTTAAATGGCGGGTTGAGTAGGTCAGTGTCAAGGATTCAAAAGAATCCTTGTATTATTATATTAGCAAAATGTATACTCCGACCTAAAAAAAAAAAGAACAAGAGGTCTAAATTAATAACGATGTAGTGAAACGAGCCAGCTATAAAGAACTGTAAACGGGTAGTATACTACATCTGTAGTTGGTAAGTCGACAACGAACATCTATAAAAAAAAAAAACACATATTGTTTGAGTATGCAACAAAATTTCGGATTGAATAGAAATAATTTACAAACAATTTTGTTTTTTTATGTATATATGGTTTCATTTTAACCCTTGTGTTAATACCCGGGTACCCGGGTGCCCACCGTGTTATATTTGCATGAAAAAAACTGAAAAAAAACGATAATTTGATATTGAGCTCCAGGATCCTCGTTATTTATTTCAAAAGCAAGCAAATCATGAATTTAAAATTATTTTTTATTTTTATTGTTTATTTTAAATAGTTTAAACTTAAGCCATCACTGCATTCGCACCCTGGTACCCCACAACAGTATTTATACAAAATCAATTTAATATTATTTTTGTTAAGACATGGAAGTAAATTTTATTGTAAAAATAGAAAAACATAATACTTATTTCTTTATGAATAGTATTATTTATTACATTCTATACATTTTATAATATTTGCTGTATGTTCATCACAAACCGGCAGTTGACATACGCTGCAGCTCTTGCGCGTTTTTCGTCGTCTTTTTATTGTTAATTTATAACACATATAACAGGATCCCGTGACTTTTCTTCTTCCCGTTCTGTCCCGTTCAACCAATGTACCAGGATCTTGTGTTATAATTGCTACTTCACGACCTGTGATACTTTCAATGCCAATTTTTGTTGTATAATTGCGCATCACTTGAGGATTCGTCATGCGTTCTTCAATTATTGGCTTGGCAAGTTCTTTACTTAATTTGCGCATAAAAAGTCGTCGTTCCGTTGTTTTTTTCTTAATCATTTTATTATTTTCATAATAAATTATATATGCCGCGAGTGAAGTGATGTCCAATATGTTGAAGAACATTGCCATTGGCCATGTTGAACAGCGCCGCTGACTTGTATATCTTCTGAGCATTTGGTCCATAGTGTCAACACCAGCTTTATATTTATTATAATAATTAATTTCTTCTTTGCATCGTCACCCACAGCTATATCCGAATGCATTGTTGATATTAGAATTACCGTTATTTTTTTTAGGTACGTAAGAACACATCGTTACTTTCTCATGAAAACCAAAAACTGTTGAGTATTGCGCTCGTGATTTATTTGCTGCCATGATACTAGGGATATATGGTTTATTTTTTTTTTATTGTACCAACAATGGTAAGATTCCACGATAGCAAGTGCTTTGCAACGGGTAGAGTTGTAATTATCTATGCAGATATTTCTTCCACTTCCTCGGTACGGAGCCGCTAATTCTTTTACCACTCTCTCTCCCTGATTTTTTTCGCGGGTATTGTTTGTTTTGCCAGTGTAAATTATACCCTGTAGAGGATACGCGTTTTCACCATCGCAAATCCACCAGATTTTTCCACCATACTTAGCCGGCTTTGAAGGTATATATTGAGTAAGCCTGTACGACCACGGAAAGGATATAGCTGTTCATCAATAGTTAAATTTTCCGTAGGCTTATACATCTGGGATAAATTTGCATTAAGTATTGTCAACAAATCACGATTTGGGTCTGCCTTATCTTCTTACTTGCGTTGACTGCGAGTATTATTGTCGTCAAATCTTAAAAAACGCATAATGCTGTGGAATCTATTAAGTCCCATTATTGCCCGATACAGTGGATACGAGTTGGAATGCCACATGTCAAAAGTATGGTCAGTATTAGAATTATTAGCACCAGCGCAAATCAAAACAGCAATGAATGAATAAATTTCCGGTATCGTTACAGGCTTCCATTGTCGCTGCGAATTCGGATAATCTGCAATGTAATTTGCATACGCTTTCACATTTTTCATTTTTCATCTTTGTTCATAAAAGTTTTAAAAAGAGTTTTATTTTTGTTTTTTAATTTTTTCCTTTCTTTCTTTCATTTCTTGCCGTGGACATTTGAAATGTAAAACACTCGGAAATCTCTCCTGCTTCTTAACTTATTATTAAGTTAACTTTACCTAAAGTATAGTTTATGATGCTATATACATTTCTACAGCATTTTTTCTTCTTAAACTTGCTTAGATACTCAATAGCAATGTATATTAAAAAAAAAAAAAATTAAAACACTTTCTTTTACTGAAATATTAAAAATTTAATAATTACAGTAAATGGGTACCCGTGTACCCCGGGTGCTAAACCGTGTTGGTCAAGTTGGGTATTAACACCAGAGTTAATGTGAAAAAAGATGTTGACTATTTTTTTGGTAATCTCCGATCGTGAGAATATAATTAGGATTTTTTAATTTTTTTTTTGCTTTATTTTGGATTTGGCCCGACATTTCGACTCTACACTACTACACTACATTTATGTGATATATAAAAAACAGGAATGAATAAATTAACATAAAATAGCGACGTTATAAAAATTACGATCACGAGAAAACCGGACTAAAAACGATAATGAACCATTATCAGCTGTTTTTCATTTTCATGTCAGATGTGGTGCGTTATTTTCTGGAATGTGTGCTTGTGTATCTATGGTGTTGGTGTTGGTTTGTTGGTTTTGATGTGCTCTTTTTTGGTGTGTCTATATATTTTATTTAAAATTGTGTAATAATCTTTGTGTATTATTTCTGAATCTAATCTGATGTTAATTAAGTGTTTTCTATTTAAATATATGTGACATGCTTCTTTTGTCTCTCTTTTCTTCTTGTTATCTTCTATGTCAATAATGGCAGCCTGTTCAAAATTGAAGATGTGAGCTGTTTCCAAAGAGTGTGTTACCAGTGCTGAGTTGGGTGTCAGTTTTTCTATGTATTTTTTATGTTGTGACAGTCGGGTTTTTAATTTCTTTGATGTTTGACCAATATATGATTTGGGGCAGTTATCACATAGAACTCTGTATGCTATATTACTTTTTTCTTGGGTTGTAATATCATCTGTTGTTCTTGTGTATAATCTATTGAGTTTGTTAATTGGTTTGAATGTGATATTGAACTGATCATTAGTTGTCTGTAGATGTCGTCTTATTTCATGGGACATTGGGTGGATGTATGGGATAGATTTGAACATTTTAATGTTCCCAGCAGGAAAACAGAAATGCGTTACCAAAATAACTAGTTATGTCACTAGCTACCAAATATCGTATTCAGTCGAAATTCGTTAGTTGTGTAGTTACTAGTAACTACTTTCTGCATTGCAAATGAAAATCAATTACGTTACACGTTACTCTCCACATATTACGTCACTCTGCTCTACATGTATTCGAAAATATCGGTCATGTTCCCGCGTTTGACTCCGGGAATTTTGTTATGATTCATTTTCTTGTTGCAGTTTCGGACTCCGGGAATTTTTTTATGAGTCATGTTCTTGTCGGCGTTTTGGAATCGGGCAGCAGTTGTTGATGTTTAGTGAAGTGATCAGACGTGTTCGCGTAATTTACAGTGTTTTAACTTTTCAGTTTGTTAATATGCCAAATTCTGGATTAAGCAAAAGGAATCTTATAAGACTTTATAAGAAAACAAATGAACAACAAGAGCAGAACCAAAATCAACAACAACTGCCTCAACAATCACCAGAGCCACAAGAGCTAAATCAAAATCAACAACAACAGACGCAACAATCACCAGAACAACAAGAACAAATCCAAGAAGGCCAATCGCGTATTAATTGTTATTCTTCACGCTATGTCAACGTACAGGAAAAAATAAAAAAATGAATTATAGAACATAATCCTTCAAGAGAAAGTGCTGACGCTGTTCTTCAAATTTTAAGGGCTGAAAATATTGTGGTTCCCAAAAGCTCTAAGACTTTAATAAAGGCCACAAAAAATATAACATTACGCAGTGTGGCACCTGGACAATATGTGCACATAGGACTCAGGAAGCAGTTAAATTCAATTGGAGACATATTGTACCTTTACAATAATATTGATATGGACATTGGAATTGACGGTTTAAGTCTTTATAAAAGTTCGGGGTAGTCGTTATGGCCAATTTTGGGAAAAATTGTGAATATAAAGGGCCTTAAAATATTTGTGATTGGTGCCTACTTAGGAAAAAAGAAACCTTTTAACGTGAACTACTTCCTACACGATTTTGCGGAGGAAGCTAAAAATTTGACAAAGCATGGAATTTTAATTAAGGAAAAAAGAATATCTTTTAATATAAGGGCATTTATCTGTGATTCACCAGCAAAAGCTTTTGTTTGCGGAGTAATTGGACATAACGCATTAAAAGGCTGTCAAAAATGTACACAAGTTGGCAGACGAATTGATAATACGGTGAATTTTGCTACAAATGCTGGGCCTCTTCGGACCGATGAGGATTTTAAAACAAGAAAAGATCATATGTACCATAAACCCTTTTTTTTAAACAACACACACCTTTTGGAAACATTGAACATAGGAATGGTTACGCAATTCCCCTTGGATTGTATGCATCTAATAGACCTGGGTATTACGAGAAAAATACTGCTTTTATTAATTAATAATAAAACAAATATTAGATTCACTTCAGCGCTTAAGCAAATTATTTCCGATAATTTAGAGTCTTTAAAGCAGTGGAAAATTCCAAAGGAATTCTCAACACATCCTAGATGCTTGGAAGAAATTTTGAGATGGAAGGCTACCGAATTTAGGCAGTTTGTCTTGTACACCGGTATTCTTGTTCTCAAGGGTGTCGTAACAGATGATTGTTACTACCATTTTCTATTGTTACATTCAGCTTATCGCCTTTTATTATGTCCTCGATCGCATATGAGCAACATTGATACGGCAGAAGCAATGCTGCAATACTTTGTTGAACAATTTTCATCCATATACGGAAATAATCTTACGTATAAGGTATATAATCTTGTGCATATATGCAATTGTACTAGAGAATTGGGATTCCTCAATGACTTCTCCGCATATCCCTTCGAGAACTATATGCAACAATTGTTGTTTAACTCCAATATTTGTGTTCATGTTTAGCTGTTAGTCGGTGTGTTATGTTTATATTTCTTTTTTGCTTTGTTGATGATTTTGTGTATTATATGTGGTGGATAATTGTTTTTTGTAAGAAAGTTACTGATGACTTGTCTATTCTTTGCATGGAACTTTTTGTGACTTAGATTAAGGACTCTATTGGCAAGGGTCTGTGCTGTGTTGATTATTGTTGAAGGTGGGTGGTTTGAATGGTAATTTATCATGCGGTTAGAGCTACAAGGCTTGCAATACCAAACCGTTACGTGGTCTCCTATCCTAATAAGGCACATGTCCAGAAAAGGTATTTTGTTGTTATTTTCTGTTTCCAAAGTAAATTTAAAATTGTTGTTGACTTTGTTGAAATTATGTAAATGTGTTGTTTTGGAATTGCGCAAATGATGTCATCCACATATTTCTTGATGAATGTGGACTTATGTATGGTGTTCTAAAGAGCCTCATTGATTATGTGGTCAAGCGCAAAATCTGCAAGAATTCCTGATAGGGGGTTTCCCATGGACAGTCCACATTTTTGTTTATATATTGTATTATTGTATGAAAAATAGTTGCAGTCAACAACGCAAAACTTTATAATCTCCATGAAAAGTTTCTTATCAATGGAAGTTATATTTTCTATTAGATGCCATTTTTCATTCATAACTTGAATAGCTAATTGTGTATCCACATTAGTATATAATGATACGACGTCTAATGAGATGAGTATATCATCAGTATTTATCTGTATACTGTCAAGGAAGATTTTTAAGCTGTTAGAATCTTTTATGTTTATTGGATTGTCAATGTTAATTTGTTGGAGAATATTGGTCATGTATTTGGATATTTTGTAGCTTGGGTTGTTGATCGTAGATACAACTGGTCTCGTAGGAATGTCGGATTTGTGGATTTTTGGTAGACCATAGAGTCTTGGACATGTAGCTGTATCTGTATGTAAGAGATATCTTTGAAATTTGTTAATATATTTGTTATCTGGCAGACTTTGTACTAATTTATTGTTATTTCTTTAGAGTTTCTTGGAGTTTGTTTTTGTCTATTTTGGTGGGCATATTAAATGTAGGACCTAAACTCAATGTGATGATTGCTTCCATTGGGATGTCTACATTCGTAAGGTTTTCCACACAATTGTCGTCAAATAAAAATTCTGTTGGTTTTAGTTGTGCGTCAATTAATTTATTAATTTTATATTTTAGTTTTTGGTAGGATCGGTTTGTATTTCTTTTAAAACTATTGCACTGTGACAATAAGAATAGTTGTGAGACTTGGTGTGGTATTTTGTTTCTTATTAGTTCTTTTTGATTTGTTAGAGATATGTTCAAGCTATTGAACTTTATGTGCCAATCTTTGATTTCAATGTTAAGTTTCATTTTGAAGTGTACCTGCTACGCCAATTATTGTTGTCATGCGTCTTTGAATGCCATTCATTGGTGCTGTGCGCAATCCATGGCTATATAAGCCATAATCTGACTTTACTAGTTCTCTTTTCTTGTTTGGCAGCGCATCGATTAAGTTGGTAGTTTTCATTTCTCCTCTCAATCTATTTCAAATTAACAAAATAAAGAATTTTATGCTGGGTACTGACTGGATTAAAGATTCTATTTCTGCCAGCAATTAATCTAAAGATCCTTATTCTGGGTATCGACTGCAATAAGAATATCTTACTAACACAAAACACTTTAGTGTAGGTAACGACTGCAATAAACATTCTTATTATGGATTTCAACTGCAATAAGAGCTACTAACTTCACTTTATTCCGGGTATCGACTAGAATAAAGAATATCCCAAATCCCAATAAAATAATGCACCAAGTAAATCCACTGCCAAATATTGATCAGGTGAGTACAAAGTCTATTGCAACAAAATCACTATATTTTGCATTTATTGAATTTTTATTAATTCAAATATTTATATCTTTTATATAAGACACATAATTTATCAAATATTGAACCTTTAGTGTGACAGTGTTGTGTAGACTTAGTGAAAAAACGAATAGAACCACGGAATCATTGGCATAATTTTCAGCACATTGTTTCATATATTGCGTGTTCGTTCTGACCACGGGCAGAGTTTGTTTTTTCTTTCTTTACGAAATTTCATATGCAATTCGTTGACATCAGAAGTTGGTTTAAAGAAATTATTCATATATAGATATGATTTAATCATTACGCATATGAATGTTACATTATGCGCATTACAAAAGAGTGAAGCAAGAATTCCATCTGATATATGGAAATTTGAAAATTGTTGAATCAAATTGTGCGACACGGTTAAAGATTTTATCAGGAGGTTCATAAACGAACAGAGAATTAATGGCAAAGGTAGAAGTGGTCGAACTCATTATTTAAACCAACATAATTCAATTTCATTTAAAATTCAGTCTATCACATTTATGCAATTAAGCATACATTGCATTTAGTCTTTATTGTACATTTGTGTGATATTTTTACTTCTTTAAGCCTTATATATATATTCAATAAAATCTGAATATATTACCTCACGTACTATACAAAAATGTGACTTACTTAATCCTCTATGAAAAATTTGATTGACTTCAAATCGACTTTTTCAATTTAATTCATCCTTCATCTTATCCTTAATAGATCTCCTTAAAATAGAATTAAATGGCTGTCACACCCAAATCTCTGTAAATTCCGGGAACATTTTTGGTCGCACGTGCCGTTTGAAGGTTACAGGTAAGCAGGTAATTGAAAATGTTTTATTTTTGTGACAATAAAGAAAATATCAGATACAAGTGAGATTAATGTAGGAGGGTTCAGGCTTCTCAGCAAACTTGAGGAACAATTTCGAACAGTCTCATTTTGGTAACTTAATATGGTACAGATATGTTCTCACAGACAACCGAGTTATAGGATGGATGTTTTCCCATAAATAAAGGTTCAAATATCGATGGCTGATGAACAATAATTTTTTTAACTCTGATTTCCTTTACGTAAATACCGTGCTGCAGCTTAGGAAAGTGTAGAGCGGAATTTTTCCTTCCGTCGAATTCCTCTCACCGACGAACTTTAAAAATTAATATTAATCAGTTAAAAAGTTTTTCTTTTTATTTAATTTGTGCAGAAAAATGACGACGTCCATAAATTTAAGCGACAGAAGATTAATTCTATATTCCAGAGACTAATAATATGAGAAATCCTATCATTTTCTACACCTATGCAGCAGAATAATTCTGCGCAGAGATTAATCTGCAATACTCCTGCCCACACCTAAGCAGAAGAATAATTCTGCACAGAGATTAATCCGCAACACTTTTATCCTCTACATCATTTTACTACCATTGTGCTCTCACGCACTAAAAAAAAATTATTTTGCTGCTCTTGTGCTCTCACGAACTGGAAAATGGCATTTTGCTACCCTTGTGTTCTCACGCCCTAGCAAGGAGTAGTTTTGCTTCCCTGATGCTTACACGTAGTAGCAGCATCAACATTTTTACCTACATTTTGTTGGTAGATAATTAACTCTTCTGCTTTTTTTTCCAGAACTGAAGGAATGAAGGAAGCACGAAGCCGCAAACGTCTTTAGAGTTGAAATTGAATTTAAATTTTAATTTGTTTTCTTTTTTATTTTATTTTATGTGTGAAGTTTTTTTTTTTTATTTTATATTTGTGAATTTACTGTGATATTTAGTTTTAAGCAATTGAATTTTAGTTTAAATAAAATTTTATGTTTAAAGTGAAAGAACTGAGTTGTCCATTTTACCAGCAGCCTCCCTCCTACGCTCGAGACTACATTTCACACAGCCATACTAGCCTAAATTTTTTGATTCGAGCTCATGTTTTAAAATGGATGACTAGCCTCTGTTACGTTATCATGCGTTAATATTTTACTATTCACGAGAAAATAAATTCATAACTCATAGCTATTTTAACTTTTTCCCTCATGAGTGAGTAGGATAGGACAAATATTTATTTTCCTTAGGAGTTCTTCTCAAATATCTTTCGAGTGGAACACACGTGCAAATTTAAATGTAATTTTCCTTTGTGGAAAAGTTTTTAGTATTGCGAATATATGCAGATTTAGAATATTTTCTAATAATTGATGATAATCGATGATAATGAAATAATAATTTCCAGCTACCTGTAACTCGTGTGAAAATTGTCCAAACCATTTGCACACTAGTAGCAGACTTGAGATCATGGGTAATGCATTACAAATCTTTCCATGAACCATTGGCATACTCAATTTTTTGTATAACTGAAATTAATCTGATTATGTTTTTCCATTCCTATTAAAAGTGGATAACCTTAGCTTCCACCGAAGGCACATTTATAACCTATATCAATCTCCAACTGAAAAAGTACTTCTATAAGACGGGTAATTGTAGTATTAGGAAAAATTTGAAGTTTTACAATCACAGAGGCATACCTGTTTCCGATACATTTTTAAATGACTACTCCGGTTTGTTTTATAATTGAAGTAAGTTGGTAATGGTTTTTTAATTTCTTCTGTTGCCAAATCAATATGTGGTCAACTACGATATTTCTTTCGGTTGGATATCTTGAACCGAATTGTACACCTAATAAAACCAAATACTTACAGCCTGGTCACATTCCCATATGGCAATTTCCTACGAGACAGATCCATTATATCAATGATCTATTTTAACTGACCCTGCCATGTGGATTATTTCAAAATGACATTCTTAAACTGTATCCTATCTTCCGAACAATGAGACAATTCCTTTCTTTACTTACCCGAAAACCTAAAGTATACTCCGGAAAGATCAATTCTATTTGCGTAATGTCCCATTAACTTAATTACTTCCATTAGGAAATGCTCCCTAATCTTAAGGAAACTCATTTCCATCAATTCTACTTGTCCGGAGCCCACAATTAAACTCATTTAAGACTTTTAAAGCCGATAATGGAGACCAAGCCCTTTCATTTTTTACGTTCGGTATCTGCCCTTCTTTAAATTAAATTTTCCTTCTGGTCGTTGTAAGCTGTTATTAAGGAACGTTTCGTACCCTTGTGGTTTCTTTTTCTTCTTAATTTTCAAGACAAACAATAAACAAATTCTGAAATTATATTATGCGTTGGTGGTCGCATAAAAAGTTGGTTCACACGTAGCTTCAGAGGTTTTTATCATCGTTTTAGTTTGAATTCAGATTTTGCTTGAGTATTTGTAAAAATATAATTATATGAATAGTTCTATAGAATAAATTTGACAAGATAAGCTCGATTATAAAGTTATTGTGGCTGTTAATAAAGTTAATAGTTTTGCTTAATCATGTCCCTATTATTTTTACACTTTTTGTTGAAAAAGTGTGCGTCGGAACGTACATTTGCGTTATAGGAAGAAAAACGCGTGTGATGTTACAGGTCTGCTGGAATACGTCTAATACTTTAATCTTAGCCCGGAACCGCCCAACCAAAGCTATTCCAATTTTTATCTCTTGACTGGTAAAAGTCAGTAGATTACCCCAAAGTAGGCTTCAGTAAACAGGTGTGGTTACTGTTGCAAGCATGCTAGCTATTGCGATAGTTATAGGACAGGTTAGGATACGTAAGAGGGGTTCCACTAGAAGTAACTGGCCTGCTCTTGATCCAGAAAAAATTTGCCTTTTTATAGATGCCCCCGGTGGTCTCCTCTTTTAAAGCTCCGATCGGGATCCTCACATAAACTACTGCTCCGGATCTATCACGCAGCAAAGAATCCCAATGTGTATTCAATTCCTCAAGGATGGTCTTGCATAACTGGACCAATTTTGATTCTACCAGCATATGAATGATTGAATTCCAGCGCCTTAATGGCTACCTGGCTGTTAGTACGTATACAGATATGCTATACGGACTCTCTGTACATAGGGACCAATAGTGTCACCTGGTAAATCGCTGTAGGCTCTGCCTGAGAGAAACTGAGAAACTGCATTTATCCAGCAATCAATAAGACTCGTGTCACTGACAATTCTGGAGACTACTCCAGCCCCAGTACGTGCACTTATCTTGGATCCTTCCATAAAGATAGAAATATCATATGTTACCATCATTATCTTCCTATTCCAATTACTCCTGGGGGCATTATTGCATTGGCACCCCTATCAAGAGTTGGCGAAGGTATTTAGTAGTTTGTTTCTTCCCCGCAATCACTACAGTCTATTTTCTGGAGTACTTTGGAATGCTTTAAATCCATTTCCATCAACCAATCCCTCACTCTAAGCCTGACAGTGATAATTGCCACTACACTTCTGCAGTACAAATCAGGTAGTAATTAATAAAGCATTACCTTAAGTGCCACCGTGGGTTATAGTGCGCAAGCACCCTGTTATTCCCAGGCAAGCGGTCTCCTAGGTTTTTAACAACTCGTCAGTGCTATTGTCTAGTGGATCTCCAGCAGAGGATCGGTTGAACTATGGCTGTATACATCCATCGTACCACCCTAGGTTTTAATTGCCAGTTGCCACCAAAAATTCTCCTGAACGTGTAGAAATCCTAAACCGTTCTGCTATATTATTCTTACAGCTCAGCTTGGAACCAAATGAGACTCCCAGATACTTTACTGGAGATAGTAAGATACTCTATCCCTAGAAATTAGAAGTCTAAAACATTGCATATGCCTTCTTCTTGTCAAAAGCACTAGATTTATCTTCGAGGGGCTCTCACTCAATCCACTATTATTAGCCCAATTATCCAGTTTAAGCATCGCATACGCGAGCCTTTCACTAATAGTAGACAGAAATTTACCAATTGCCTGGATATAAAAGTCATCCGCGTAGGTACCGCACAAAAGTCCTCTCTCTCTCTCTCTCTATCTCTCTAACTTATTGAGGATTAGTAATTAGATAGTTCAAAGATAAACTCACCTACTACCATAACACCAAATAAAAATTACATGTCAAAAAGCAGCAGAAAACGAAATGGTTTAGAGAGAAACAAAGAAAGAGAGAGAGAAAGAGAGAGAGAGAGAGAGAGAAAGAGAGGGAGATAAAAAGAAATACATAGAGGGTCAGAGAGGGAGGGATAGAAAGAGAGATATAGCGAGTGTGTATTGGCCTGTGTGTTCCAGTAGTGTGTGTGTGTGTGTGCGTGTGTATGACTGACCCGCAGGTCTGGGCGCAACCTCCTCCTTCACCGCTCATCTCCCTATCTTCGCATTCGGTTATATCGCTTGGTATCGGCGTAAGGCTTGATGTGACTAAAAATGTTAGACATCTGTGAAAAGCCATTAAGCGCAAACTGCTACACTCTCTGTCTACATTTCATGAAGTGCCTAGATCTTTCGTGAAGTGCTGAGTTACATCAAGTCTCTACGACATATATACTAATCAAACTGATTTACATGAAATAAATTACTTGGGTCTTTGAAAATTAGAAAATAAGAACCAAATTTAAATGCTTTTTTTTATATTTGGTTTTCAATCTCGAATTCGTTGTAAAAGCTCACATTGGCATAGCAAAGCTTTGAAAGACTTGTTGAACCCTTTTTATAAAAAACACATTTTCCATGCGTTTTTCGAAATAAAAACGAAATAATACTAAAAATGATGCCAAATGTTTTAGAAAAAAGGGAATACTTTGGAAACTACGAATGCCATATATAATCCTATCTTGGCAATACCCTTAAGCTATCTTAGATCCGCGTGCTGGCAGTGTTTATAAGTTGTGGGAGATTTCTCAGTATTTTTAACATTCGCCCACAGGATGTGGTAAATAAGTGCGGTCGCAATTAAGGCGGAGAATACCGGCTCGACGACCACCATGCATCTTTCTCATATATTCTATACTCGAAAAGTATTCTTGATTTTGATACCTTAGCAAACTAATTATAAACAATCTTATTATAACTTTAATAATAATTACTTCTATTTCTCTATATGAAAATTGTAAGGACTTATATGTGTACTTCCCTTTATCGAAATAACATCAATATTTTTAATCGTGTATTATTTCATCATCTGGAGTAAAAAAAAAGTATATGGAGAACCTGCTGGGCCCGTGGAACCTTATTAAACTGAAAATCTTATACCTAAATATTTCCCTGCTTTTTAAAGCGCAGTTATTTGTTTTCAAACAATTATTTTAATGTGTATAAAAATGTACATTTACAACAACTTCAAAGGAACAACTAACTTGTATGATTAGCAGATTACTAAGAACTACACGACACTCTAATCAATAACTGCCTTAATTGACTGACTATGTATATATCAACGGCATCAATGCAGTTAATTGTGAACTTAGTGAATTCTTGCTGTGAAATTACGAGGTATACATTCCCCTTCAAAATATTCCTGTTGTCGGATTTAAATAAAACTTAAACAATTCAACTTTCGATGAGTTACACAGGAACCCTTAAACGAAGTTGTTTCGGTATCATTTACTAAGAAATCTCAAGGCAATTTCGCGCTGTTACGAAGCTATTTAGCGACATTCAAATCATTTGGCAAATAATTTTGATGCACTAATCTAGCTTTAATTAGAGAGAGATTATTTACTCGGTTGTTTTTAAGATCGTTGTAATTTATTTGTGGAATTTTAAATACTTATTTTGTTTCTTTGTTAAGATTCTGTAAGCCAAATCATTGCGAATTATATATCTCGATTTTGTACTACTGTTCTAAAGCAGAAATCAAAAGTCATTTTCAAATATATCAACAAAATGACTTTCCACACTTGTAATAGATAAAATAGTCGGGAACAGCTCTTTAAAAAAACTTACAGGAAAATATTATTTTGCGTTAAATAAAGGAATCTTTCTGAAATAAACTGTAAATCCCTTTTGAACTTTCACCCTTGTATACATAATCCTTGAAGCGAACTTTATATTCTCAAACCATCTATCGGAGAATGAATTAGTCCTTCAAACAGTAACTTAATTTACAAGTAGAACGGGGACACAAAGGACCTTTTTCAGTCCTTGTAGCTTTTAGTAACGACATCACCTTCCATTTCGATGATTATTTGATTAATTGAGCTACAACCATTGGTTCTCTTCCCTCACCATTCTTCCAGCAACAGCCAGAGACAGTACTCGACACGCAGATGTGCCATTAATTAATGTCAGCTTATCCACTCTGGTCTTACCTTAAATTATTTCCGTCTTATGAGATATCCGGTTTTCATGAAATTTTCCTTGATTAAATCGTTAATTATTAATCGAAAAAGATAATCTTTTTGTAATTAGATTTTATGTGATGTCACCCCTTTAATGTGGTACTGCAGAAGCAGATGAACTTTTTTACACGTTTCATGCAAAATCAATTTGGTACAAGTAGGAAGGGTGATGCAGGTGATTTTAATTTTTTTTTTTTTAAAGAATTTCTAAATCAAAATGCAAATTTTGTTTCCATGAAAAATATTGTTGCACTTTAAATTGTATTTGTAACTTGTTGAGCTGTTTACAAAATTTAATTGGGTGTAGTGTAGACAAGCATAGAGAAAATGTAGATAAGACTTATTACTTAGAAAAATATATTCAGCAGGAAACAATCAAACCACAAAGTTTAGACAAGTTCAAAAACTCAAATTTTCAGGAACCGAAAAAGAAAAAAACTGGTTAGGATTATTTGTGGGCCTGAAAATAATTTGTAATTTTTATTTGAGAATGTCTAACCAAAGCTTTTTTTATAATGTACTTGAACAAATTTTAATCGATAGTATTTTTTGAGAAAAAACAAGAGAAGAAGTTATAAGTGGTCTAAGATAAATAATTATATACACGACATGAAAATAAAAGTTAAATAAAGTGAAAACCAAGAAGTGGTTGTCCAATTTAGTTCAGTTTTTAAATTTTTTTACTATTTTTATGAATGCGTTGTGTAGCAAATTTCTGCTCCCAGTGTCGATGCGTTCTCAAGCATTGTCCATATATATAGTGAAAACTAAATTTTTATATGGCTGTGGCAACCTTAACAAGGAGATGCACGATTGCTTCCATTTTCGAACTTAAGTTTGCTTCTATAGCTTGTATGCAAGATTTCAGCACTTTGAGTGCACGCGTTTTGGACATGCAAGAATCAAAATAACTTTTGATATAATGTGTTAGTGTCCAACCGATTTTGCTCTACTAACTCTTCGAAAACTAATTTTCTGCCAAATTGTGAATCGTAGCGCAAAATCTACCAATTTTACGTATCTATTTCATCCAAAGTTGAATATTTCTTTTTAAAGGTTTTACTAAAGATTCGAATTCGAATTTCGTTTATTTTTGATAATATAAACCTCGAAAGCTTAAACAAACGAATTAGGTAATCGAAATTTAAATCAATTTCGAATTTTATGAGTTCAAATTATAAACAAAATGATTATAATCCGAAATGTAGTACATATTTTTAAATTTTTGTTTTGCAGGGGGAATAAAGGGAAAATCTAAACATACTATTGTTTTGTTTTCACTTCATAACTTTTACACCTTCAACCGTAGCAAGATTAAATTTGGTGTCTTCATGTATTTTCGAGACAAAAAAAAAAAAAATGCATTCTTGATGGAATTTAAGTAGGCTAGCATTACGTCGGTTTCGAAGGAACATAGTGTATGAAAGCTCAGGCATTGGCATTGGCATTGGGTCAGGCATTGGCACAAATTTCGCGAATATTGAGTTGTGCCATTACTGCAGCCGGTGAGCGGCTAGGTATATGTATTTGAGTAATTATGTTGGGGTTGTTAACCGCGTGCATTTTCCAGGTAAATTTCACCTCATTAAGTAGATCGATTTTGGCAAAATATAATATTCCGCATTCTCCTCACCGCAAACGAATGACTTGAGCCTAATATCGTCCATGGATTTTAATTTCTACGAACTATATTTGTATCACTTTTTTAAATTCTATCAAAACTGCCACGATTGATCGAGTTGGGACAAAATTGATTTCCATTCACTTCTTTATCGTCTAAATATAATGTAACCATTTCGGCCATGGACATGGAGTTTCTTGAATTTTTATATCTCGCAAATCTGACACGCTCCACGTCCACCACCCTCCATGATTGATATGAGCACTTTAATTACAAGAATGATTTTTAGAGCAAGGTATAATCTACCATAGAAGCTTGATTCATCCATGGACAACACTAGACCCCTTATTGCGCTCATCTCTCCTGATCCCTTTTCTGTTTCCTAAAATTTTAAAAAGTGAGCTAGACTCTATCTTTGACAAAAAAAAAAAAAAAAAAACAACGAAAAAATAGACACTTCAACCTCTTTTGTAGTCAATAATATATGTAAAAATATGCACGCACATACATATGTGTGTTCAAACTCCTCCAATTATATGGACTTGTCACAGCAAAAGGATTATTGAGTGAGTAATTTATCAATGTCTAAAGCCAACATAGCTAAACCCATTGAATAACTTATCCTGGAATAAGCTAAAACATCTTTAATGTCCGTATAAGGCTGACGGAATGTACCCTGTCACATCATACCAAATCGCTCTTAAGAAACCTTCGGGCTGCGAAAGCATTCCTTTGTACGTCATTTCTACGATTTGTCTTTCTTTTATTTTTCAACAAGTTTTCACCTTTATGGCTTAGGATAAATTCGTCTTCATAATTCGTTTACGTTTGTTGCCACGAGAAAATATTTGAAAACGTGGAAATAAATTTTTGTTTTTTTTTTGTGCTGCATTATTGAATACGTGCTTCGAAGTTTGAAGAGTTTTTAAAGAGTATCTTTTTAAACAAAACAACATTTCTCAAAACAACTAGTATTACTTTTAGACCTATTAGTAACCTCAATGTTTTATCCAGAGTTTTAGAACGGTCATTTACTTATAAAATAAATGAATCCTGACTTACATAGTTTCTTCTTTTTCCCAGAATGAACAGCAAACAGCAGTTCCTGGGGCTCTTATATCTAATATAAAGTTTTTACAAAAGGATTCCCGCAGGGCTCCATCTCAAGCTTTTTATTGCATATTTTGTATATTAGTGATTTGATTAAAGTTCCCCAATATCATCAAGTACTGCTTTACGCTAATGTCTAGCTATTTCTTAGATCCCTGAAGGATAAAGCGAAATTTAACTTAGACTTTACCGCATGATTTTGTGAATAATAAATTTATATTTGACCCTGCTATAAGACTCAAAGCAAAACTCTTTACAAACATGCGGATGAGAGTTGCTTCCTGAATTTGGATGTAGATAACACTTATATTGACTACAAGGATTCGGTAAAAAATTCTCATTGGTTTTTGAGACTAGTTCTGACGTAGTTACCGCCATCTATATTTGTTCCTAGATACTATAATTGGAGCCCTGATATCACTACCTATCTATACCACATTCGTCTGCTGCGACGTTGCCTTGTACGATTTAATTTGACCTTGGGTATTTCGTCTGTATGACGACTCGCACATGTCTGCTGACTGATCATCTGCCCTATAATCGATGATTCCTATATCCGCCTGTTGCATCCTGTCTTTACAGACGTCATATGTTTGGCCGACTGATCCGCTCTATCTTAGCTGATTTTTAATTTCATGTGGCTGAATTTTGGTGGAATCAAATTTCGAGAAGCTCTCTCCATGAGGCCGCGGAGTTGTTTCGACAATACGCTTTAAAATTGCGTGAAATCAAGGTGTTTCCAAGTGTATGTTTTCCAAAGACTACCTGCCCTCTGTCCGACTATCTTATCTTCGTGACTGGTCACAGGATCTAATATCTACGATTCAGACCAGGGACAGAAACCGGCCAGCATTCCAACTTAAGTAGGATGCTCTACGGTACACACTACTTGCGTTAATTGACAGATTCAGTGTGCAGTAATGCTTAATTATTTGAAGCTGAAACACATCCACATACGATTCTAGGAGATATTATCGATATGTCGATATGTCGAATACATACAAACACTCCACAGCTGCACCACCAAGTTGAATTACGGGGAAGGCACTTTGCCAACTTGAGGCCAGTGACCCTGAAGGTGAGATGGAAGATACTTCCGTTTCGAACTGACTACCTCGCACAAATTTGCTTTGCTTTTCTCCATAAGATCACATAAGATCTCCGGAGTTTACAGGGTACAACAGTTGGTCAATATACCTTGGGGTCAATATGGGCGTCATGAGAAGGATAACTTGCAGAGTACTCTACATTTATCCTTCTTGGTAAAGAATGCTGATGTGGCATTCAAGTTTTTGCATCACAATTTTATACATCCTAATTAGTTGTCACATATTGAACAGCAAGTTCGTTTGGCTGGTGAGGACACCCTTTTTCACACGTTCTTCATTTGCTCGGTTTGCAACATCTAGCAAAACTAGTGCACGATATGTGTGAGTCGGTTTACCCAAATTTCGGCACTACTAGAACATAGTTTCTATGGGGTCCAGGAGTTTGCAGTCAGTTGACTTGTTTGTTCAGTTTCGTGTTGATGTTAACTAAATCTACAATTCACTTGTATTAAATGAGAACCGAAGATCGAATTTAAAACCCTGGTCCACAACATTACGCACAATCACTTAAAATACACTTAGTTCCTAAATTACAACAAAGATAGATACATTTAACTGCAATTGGGAGCCGCTACCGTTTGTGCAGGATGGTTATCTTGCTTTAACTATTGATAACAGGGCACGGCATTTGCAACGCCAGTTTATGGGGCCGCTCCTCGCTTTGTAACCATAGCTATGGGCTATGGAAAGGCCGAGCACTCCGTTGAAGATTTTCAGGTGCAGGTATTAAGGGTTTGAACGTATAGCATAATTTTATTATACCCTAGATGCTGATATTATAGAGTACCTAAACTAAGTTTCTCATTCCATATGTTATACATAAAAACAAATGATCGTAGAGTAAAATGGATTTTACACCCATCCATAATATTAAAAGTTATTTGGATTTTTGCATACCTATCTCTCGAGAACGATAACTCGCGTATACTGAGATATTGCATACAGTTCAAGGAGTAAACTTAAGTTCGAAATTGGCACAAATCGGGTAACTCTTCCATAGGTTTGTCATAAAAAAATTTCGTTTTCATTACATATTTGAACACTGCCTGAGAGCGCGTCAACGTAGTCAACGTAGGCGTGTACATAAAACTAGAAAATATAATTCTAAAAATGGGCTAAATTGGGCAACCGCTTCTAGTTGTTGCCATGTAAAAATTTAGGTTTTTCACGTGTAATGTCAAAACGATAGCGGCGAACGATTTCTGCAGGAGCGGTAAAGACCCATAGGAAATCGAGTCCGTCCAACGCGTGCCTTGCGAATGCCTCGCTCTCATGAATAAAAGAAGTAGGCTACTTCCTTTCAAGTCTGGGGGAGCTGCAAAACAAAGAATTTAGATATATCCTGAGTTTTCTGAGAGAAGCAGGATGGATCTAGGTAAAGAGTCTTGGACATATCTTGAGTTCCCTAAGAGAAGCAGGATGGTTCTGGGGCGGCTTGAATAGGTTATCCCATGGGGCCTAGAGGCACAATGTACCCACTAGAGGTATAAGTGATGCAGGCTAGCTGAATATGAAATCATATGAAATCGGTTATAATCATTTTTACTGTCCGTGCTGGAAATATATGCGAAAAACCACTTCAGAAATTAAATTTGCATAGACCGGTGACCATACCAAATTTCATACGGACATTCAGCAAGAGTATCACAAGAATTGATCTTAGACTAATTTTAGCTTTTTTACTTGTTTTTAATTCGGTTTCGGTATTGGTGCTAAATTGAAAATTTTTTATGTTGAAAAGTCGTTCATTTAGAATTTTTTTTTTTTATTAGATCATTCTGAAAATTGAGAACATCATGGAACTTACCCAATTGTCAAAGTTGGGACTGCCTTCAAATATTAGATTTTTTCCATGTTTTAGATCTTTGTCAAAATTCTTGTACCCGTTAGTCTTTTGAGGATTTTTTGTCGTTTGTTTTATCTGTCCCGATTGAATTTTTATAATTATTAGTTTAGCTGGTGTCTTTTTCACGATTTTTGTGCCTATTGCTACTTATTTTAAGTCATGCTTATATGAGTGATCAAACTAGAGTTCTAGACTTCGCTGAACAATTCTTGAAAGAAAAGCGCACAAATTTAAACTTTTCAAACTTAAATGTAGTGACTCTACAGAGCCCGCCCAAAATGTTAAGTCTATTTTGAATTTACTAACAAATAGAGAATTTTCTACCTAATTTATCTAGCCCGGTTTGCAACAGAACGTTAATTTTAAATTATTTCCTCACATACAATCCTCAGAGCAAATCACAAAAATGTGTACCAACTCTATCATCGAACTTCTGTGGTAGGTGATCAGAGATAACCACACTGATGAGACCTCTTTGATCGCTGGTTCGAAAAGTTCGATATTTTTTCTACATCTCAATGCATTTTGTAAATTTATTGAGGTAAAAAACTTTTTTTTTTCCAATGAATTTCAGTCTAATAAAGACGAAAAATTTCCAGCTTAAAATATATTTTCCCAAAAGACTCGATCAATTATCTTTAACATCCGATTTTATTTAGTTATTAAGACACTTGAAATTGTAATGTATAAACAGTCACTTCCAACTTGTCAACATGTGAGAAAAGCAAAAGGAAACTGAAAATTTCGTAAAGTTACATACATACATACAAACATTGAGCATATTTTGAACTTTTAATATATTAAAAGCTAAAAGTTGTAGATGCCCACCTTGTGTCCTTCTCATGATCAAAGTAACTTGAATTTATATCGTAAAAGCTTTCATTTATTGCTGTCGTTGCTTAGCTTAATTGAAAGTGGCTGCCATATCCTGGACATAATATCAAAGAGCACATAGTACACTTCTATTAAGGACGGGATTTTAATGGTCCATCAAAATTAATATGGCAACGACGAAAGAGCGGAAAGCGGAAATCTGAGAATGAAGAATTAAAATCACCTTTTAGACATGATGTTCGACGTCCTTCTAATACGGAAGGAAGAAGAAGTGTTTAGCGAAAATGTCTCGTTGGGAAATATTTCCAATTACCACCTGAGGACTTATCGATTTATTTGACATGATTCAAAGCTTGAACTTAATTCCCTTCAAAATTTTATAAGCTGTTAATAGGAGTAAGATCCGAATATTAATGTTTTAGGGAAAACTTTAAATTGAGCCAAAATGTTGCTCGTTTTATGAATAATGTCGTCATTAATCAATCTGGCAGGTAAAATAGAAGATTATTATCCTGAACGAAGGACATCGGTAGACTTTAAAGGCGAAATTTCAATTGAAGTTGCCCTATAAGCTTGGTACATACTGCAATGGTTTCCACTTCTCTTGTTGCTCTTTTTGCATTTTATCATTTGGATAGTGGACATGATAAAAGACGGAAATGATTAATTTGAATTGCATATTCTTTGTTATCATTTTTCATATCAAGATACCTGAAATAAGTAAGCTGATGGTAATATATGAGATAAAATATAAATACTTGAGGGTTTGGGTCATGTAAAATAGTGATTCACGCTTTTTAAATTTGTCATACCTATGGCTTAGACTGTTTCTAAACAGCTAACCCTAGGAGTTTTTTAACGATTGGACAACACTACATGCAATCCTGTGTCTATTCAGTGTTATACGTGGTATTGCCATTCATAATTAGAATTTTTCCAGATTTTGCGGTGGAAAATTTCGGAAATTAGAACTTATTCACGATTAATATAGATGTGGATGTGAAAAAAGGGTTTACGTACGTCCATACAAGGTACGATATCGTGGTAAGTCATAGAAAGGACGTGAATTCTGACAAAATATCACCAAAATACCGCCACAAGCACACCATTAAATTTACGAAAAGAAAAATGTAAGATTAAGGAAAGAATTAGCACATAATTAGCACATAAATCCTAAGTGAATCAAAATATGGTAGGATTTTTACTAGGCGGGGCGGAGGACTTTCGAACTTAAATTTATTTTTCTTTAGTAAAATCTAATGTGCAAAATTTGAGCAATCTAAGTGTTACAGCTCCTATGGCTGTACATAAAAGAAATTAAATGAAAATGAAAATGGAAGTAATAAAATAGGTAAATTGCTGATTGAAAGAATTAACCTGCTTTTAATACGTTTATTTTGTAATCTTACAAACTAACAATAATTCTACAAATTAATATTAAAATAATAATAGACTTCAAACAAAAATCAAACAAAAAATTAATTCAAAGAAAATAAACTTAAACTCTACTTATTGCTAATTATCTGCAATAAGAGAAAAAAACTCAAATTAGTGATGTGCACAAAACTAAGGTTTATAGCAATTCAAATTTTGTTAGAAATTTTCCGATAAAATAGAATTAATTAATCTCTTCTGAAACAAAAAGGTTAGTAAGTTTTATACTTATTTATTTCCTGTATTATACTCAACCCTGAATGGTTGTTGCAGCTAATCCCTGTGTCCGTGTCTAACACAAATCTGGACTATGAATTGAACCCCTGGAAATCTCTCAAAAGGTTCAACGCCAAGATATGGTCCCTCTCCTGAATCCAAACCCAAATCAGCAAAAAAAACCCTGAAAATACCCCAAAAGGTTTTGTTGCTGATCTAGCCTAGATGTTAACCGGGATTTCAATTTAGTATGGAAATCGACCAATACTATTGATTTCCCGATAGACGGTAGTTTCCTGCCACACTTCACTTGGAATTTCCCGAAATGAAATGTTTTGTGAAACCCTTATGCTAACTTTGGTTAATTGGATTTTTCCCAAATTAACTTTGTTGAATAGTTAGTAAAAAAAAGGAGACAAAAAAACTTGAGACGAAAGAATTTTCTTCTTAGCTTGGTAATATCCCAAAACTGCGAATTAATTCTCTAATCTCAGTTAGAAAAATTTAAATGTGAGATTTTCTGGTAATATCCCAGAAATTTTCCCTTTTTGCATATGAAGAAAGAAGATCTGAAATTATAGAAATTTATTCTCAATTTGGTAATATCCCAAAATCTTGAATTTACTCTATACTTTCAGTGGTTTTGTAATTAATAGAAAACTTCTGGTAATATCCCAAAAAAATTCTATTTTTATTACCTGTGTGTGAAGAGGAAAAAACTATTTGTGGGAATAACCCTACAAAAAATTGAGATCAAAGCGCCAAAAAATTCTAGTGGAGAATATCCGACTAGAGACCTTTACTGGTGAAATACCGAGCAACAAGTGATTTTTCTTCTGAAATCGCCCCCTTTTTATATGGTTGGGGCCAGCTGCCGCCCATTGTTCTGTGGCTTCGCTTAGTTGCTGGCTATTGTTCCCGACTTTGCGCAAGTTCACCACGGCGCTGTGGGAGTTTTACGATTTTGCGATGACGGGGGCGCCACAATTTAAATGTTGTGGTTTTCACATTTGTCATTGAATGACAAATTTATTTTTGTTCGTGGTGTGTTTTTTTTTGTTTTTTATCATAATAATTCATATTTAGTATGAATAAATTTAAAAAATATGAATTTGTACAATGTTGTGTTCATTGCTTCGTGTGGACGTGTACGTCCTACAACAACAAAACCCTGCACTGGATATTGCAGATGAAAAAGATAAATGTTTCTTTTTTTAAAAGTTTTTTCCCTTCTTTCTGTTCAAACAACTAGTGATTTTGTTTTAATTTTCAGTTGTGTTTGCATAATAATGCTCTAGTCCTTGTAAGGACAGAACTGAAAATGTTCGAATGGCTGAATGGTTACATTCAAATTTACCAAGGTGTTCCTGTAAAAGTCATCTTTTTGAAATCTTACATGAGATTTCAATTAGACTTTGGTGTATGTATATACATGCTACGATGTTTAAATATAGTAAGACCTGGAACACCTCACAACTTATATGGTAAATGTTGGGAATGTTCGACAGCCTGGCTGCTGTGTATCTATATATATTTTTTTCTACTTGTAAGAAAAAATTGGAAAAGTGGCACAGATTTCCGTCCACTGGAGATATGTATAAGTATTTTATTATGTTATATATACCCCCTTTTTTTAAAATTTATATATAATATATATATTTTTTTCAGTTTTATTTTTACAGATTATATTGTTTATATTTATTTTTTATATTTTTTTATTATTATATTATATATATAATATAATTTCGGTTGCTAATTGCAACACTAAGTGAATGGATATAGAGTTATGATGAAGACAGGCGGATATGCAAAAATCAATACGTTTTAATATTCAAACCTTTTGCTCTACCAGAATTATTTTTGTGCATTATAAACGGAATGGCAATCTTAGTATACCCTATGATTTCATCTAGGGTATAAAACTAAGTACGGCATTATCCTAGCACTTAACGTTGAGTAGATATAGAGGAATCTAGAAAATATGAAGGAAAAATTTTACTCAGTCCTAAATTACAAACGACGCTTTTTAACCCTTCATTACTACCCATAATTTCAACCCCGATTTTCGTACCCTAGGATCGAGATTGACTCCACTGTAAAATTAGACGATTTTACTATGCAATTCAATAATTTTTTAGGTATGAAAGTTTTAATAATTTAGGAATAATATTATTGCAAATATGCCATCTAATTATGCGTTTCATGAAGACTGTTAATACACAATTTTTTATAATGTATTGAGCAAATGTATCGCTGGTAGCTCTCGCAGTGCGAGGGGATTTTTCTATCTTATGATCCTGGACAGGAAGCGCACCTTGCACTCTTTCCAATAGGAACTTCCAGCTTTTCGACATGTCTTTCCTTTTCAATTATTCCAGCAATTCTATCCTTAAGGAAAGTGGGCAAAGTGCGGCATTCAAAACGTTTCTCTAAATGTGGCCTTAGAAGACTTAACCTTAAACTTTTTAAACAAGTGCGTCATATTGCACCAGATTTTTTGTTGCGTGAGTTTGAAAGACCTGAATTTATCAACGCAATTATTCCTACAGCATTTAGGAGGCCATAAAATACAAACATAGCCATCGTTGGTCTTTCTTGACACACTATATTTGTGATACAATTGGGTAAGAATATCCACGCCTCCTTTCGTATAGATACTACAAATTTGTAAAAATTGCGAAAAACATTGTATACTTTTCCTTCACCTTACGAATTGGGTTTTGGTATTGTAAACGACCCCAGCCCCTTTGTATTTCTAAGAAAAAGGCACCGATTAATATTTTACGTTGGCGCCGAATGAATTTTAGTTATCCAGAGTATGTTTTAGTTTTGTTATTTCTAAAACAATGAGCGCTGAGTATTTTCAATATTTTTTAGAGAAAAAATGAATTATTTTTGGGATCGTTTTCGACACCCAGTAGTAATTAAGATTAAAAAGGAAGCGGCGGCATCAGAAAAAACCTTGATTACTACAGCTTAAGGAATCTATTGGCATACTCTGTTCTACAATTTTTTTCCCGTGCACCTTCCTTGTTCTACAATTTTTTTCCCGTGTACCTTCCTTCCTCTACTTGATCCCTAAATTTATAATCAGAATATTTTTATAAAAACATTTCCAAATGCGATGATAGGGTTATTTTAAAAAAAGGTTATCCACAGTCAGCGAGGACATTATTTTATATTACTTACGTTTTTATTTAAATTTGCCTTATAATTTTTGAACAGGGTCAATTTACTGAAGAATAGAGGAAATAAATTAACCCAACTTCCTTCCAAAGAACTTTTATCCAAATTAGCGACCTCTTAGAATTTAAATATTTCAGGAATTCTTACCTTTTCTAGCGCTTACATATTTCTGTTTGAGTTAAATAAACTCAGGTCGGCCTGCAGTTAACTATGGTTTAAAATGTGTCAAATAAATTTTCACCTTAATGGGAGTTTTCAGTAGGAGATATCCATCCCGTCGAATGGAATGTTTCAAGCAATTCTGCTCTTAATTTTGTTTACTTATTTAATAGGAATTCTTCGAAACAGAAAGTAGCGGCTTCGTTTGTGGAGTGGAATTGAAAGTGTTACATTTAAGAAAATGTAGAAAGTAATTAATTTGTCAAAAAACACTCAACATTGGGATCTGTTTCGGTATCCTCTGGAAGGTTGCGGAAATTTAATTTATATATTAATTTCTTGAGGGTCGTATTTATTAAAGAGAATTCGGAAAAGTTAAAATTGTTTTCTCTCTTCGACTTTATTTGAACGTGAGTTTAAAAATGAAATGGAAATAGAAGTTAGTCAGAGAAAGGACTCCTAGTGGTGAGTAAGGACTTTAAAGGCATGCGAAGGTATCTTAAATCGGCCTAATGGGACTTAGAGTTACCTGCACATCCAGGTTACATTTCCTCATCAGTGCCGTCCACCAGACTGTGTAACTATAGCAGAGGATCGGCCAAACTATGGCTGTGTTCATCCACCCTACCATCCTGGGGTTTAGTCCCCAGTTACCACCAAAAATTCTCTTCCACGTGTAGAAAGCCCCACTGGCCTTCTTAACACGTTCTTCCAAGTTATACTTCCAGCTCAGCTTGGAATCGAGTATAATTCCTAGATACTTTGCTTCGCTGGAGAGAGTACCCTCTATTGCGCTTGCTAGTGGGAGATTTTTAAACTGACATCGTTATCATACCAGAAAATTTATAGACCAGGGTATGCCAGCTCTTGCCTATGGCTACAACCGCCCAGTAATATTCCTTTTGTCTTTATCAGTAAGTTCAGAAATGGCGTGCATATGAAAAATCTCCCGAACTATTGGGTTAGAGGGAAGTCCACAATTTCCTGGACCCTGTTCTGACACTGAAGGCTCCTGCCCCAGACTCCGTGCTTTCATTACTTTCATGCAATTGTAAAAAATTGTCAAAACTGATGAACCACTTCCACCAGAGTGGCATGCGCCTATTTTAAATGATAATAATAGACGAACTTTCACATATCTAAGAAATACTAATACAATTTTGAATGAATTTAATGATTCGTCATTTGTTCAGAATCTTAACAGGTCCTGAAGCTGGAAAAAACAGTTTGCACAACATTTTCGAGAGCTCCAGAAGACTTTCTTCAGTATTTGATGTCGGATTACAGCTGAAGTATTAGAGATACGAAAAGAAATGTTAATAAGCTTTTTTATAGGCAATTTAATAAATTTTATTTTTTATCTGAACTATTTTTTCGTATCAGTTATAGTTGCCGAGGCATAGGTAAAAAACTGAAAAAGTGTACCTTTTTTCCCAGATGGCGGATCGCAACAGATTTTGAGGGGAACTTTTAGTATGTTCAATGAGAAGCCGTAATATAATAAGCATGTATGCCAAAATTCGGTTTTTTACCAATTAATGTTTTTAGTTTTTCTAGTTTGACTGGACTAACAAGACTGCTTCAAAATTCGCGCTAAAAAATAGAAATCAGTTTTTGAGTCGCACAAAATGAGTTCATCAAAAATACTCCTCTAGACTTTCCTTTCATTTTGTATTTAATTAAAAAACTATGTTAATTATTATCAGAATTTAATTAAATGCAGAAGAAAGGTTAAAATTATTTCTTATTTTGTAGTGCGGATTTTGAAGCAGTCTTTTTTAATGTTTTCATTTTATTTGTTTCAAAAAGCATTTCCAAAATTTACTACAATTATTTTTTTAAATCATTTGACGATTAAGTCCGCCTACCAATTGAACCATAAACAGTGGGCATAGATGATTACAAAATCCTGTCGTTAAAATACGTCGTGGGTGCGAATTCTACGAGCGCGAAGTTGCGGGCAAAAGCTAGTCATCACATAAAAAGTAAAATTTTACGAAATGTTTAATATTTTATTCATCTTCTTACTCATCATTTTCTCCACCCTCACATTAGCCAACTGTACTAAACAACATAAGAAATTGATAAAAAAAAAATGAAAATGAAAAAAAACACGAGCATCAAAAATTTCTGTATAACTTCTTCACTTCTTCAAAATTCACCATATTCACCACGGTCACCTTTAATTCTTTAACTATTGCAGGATTCTTGTGCTTCTTTTTTTTACCAAACTACAACAAATTGCAACCAACTCTATGCACTGAACTGCAATGGAATGGAACAGAGAAGAACATTAAGAATTTCGTGTTCTTATGGTGCGGTACGGTAGTGTTTTCGATCTCGATATTTTAGTCTGTTTTGTGTTATTACAAGATTTTATAAAATTATTATAATTAATAAAATCTTACTCCTTAAGGAGACTACTTAAATTGTAATAAATATTCAATAAAAAAGCGAATTTGGACAATTAAATTATTTTCATTCGAACTCTTTTTGATCGGCAGCGAAATGTCAATCTTGATTCGTTGGTGGTGTTGTTGTTGTTATCTAATACGCAGGAAATTATTCTCTTCTCATCTAATTAATTCCGGTTTGTTTTTTGTTTTGAAATTATTTGTTGTGTGAGATTTTTGTGACAAAACGGTAATTCAAACTTAACGCTAGACTGTGCGTAATTGGCGTGTACGAAAATAAAATATAACTTTTATTATTGTTTAGTTGGTAGCTGGAGACTAGTTCGGTAGTGAGAAATTTACTCTTAATTTAACAGGAGAAAAGTGTGAGTGCGTGTGTTTGTGACGATCGTCGAAGCCTTTTAAAAAAAGTAAATGAAACTTTTACAGTTCTTCAACATTTTAACGAGATTTTTAGTTATTGCTTGCAATTTAGTTTCTCAATATGCAAAAAATAATAAATATACCTATGTACATATGTATTTATGTATAAGATCACGTGTGACCAAATCTTTCAATTTTGCGTATTAAATCGAACAAAATTTTTCTAGTTTTTTTGTGTACAGATGGATTACTGATTGTGTACATAAAAAAAAGCACAATTTTGAAAAAGCGTAGCATTGCATTTGAGTTTTAATGAGGAACGGAGTGGAAGCAGGAACACATCCATCAGTTTTAGTGTCAGTGAGTGGAAAAATGGAAAGTGAATAGTGTGAGTTTAAGAGAAATTAGTGGAAAAATATTTCAAGAAAGTGTTTTTGTGTGTGTGTGCGTGTATATAGTGTATGTGATGTGTTCAGCTGCTGAAAAGATTTGAAGGGAAATTTGAATTCGGAGTCTTCTGTTCCTGCTATGGTGAGTTTGGAAAATATTAAAATTAAATTAAATCAATGTTAAAATTTATATCTAACAATGACACATTTATATAAATTTATGGAAGAAAACTTCTAATGGACAAATTTATGGGAAGGAAATTATAGAAAACTTTTCATATGTGATGTTTCTTACCAAAAAGAAGAAAGTATGATTTTGGGCTGCTCAAAAGAAACTATTGTTTTGGGAAGAATATTAAAACTGCCGAATTTCAATAGCAATATTAATAATTTTCGTGAATTTAGCTATATATACAGTTGGTAAAGGGTAAAGCCTTGATTATAAAATGTGCCATTAATATTTTAGTTTAATTGTGTTTTTTTTTATCTAATTGGATTCAAAAATTTAAATCTTAGAAATGCCAAGGAAGTTCAGTCAATCTTTTGACCAGCTAAATTCTATCTCGAAATTCTTGGACTGGTTCTTAAAAGCAAAGGGATAGCTAAGAAAGTTATTAAACATATTTTAAAAATGATTTTGACAAATTATGAAGTAGGTAATTATAATCATCTTCTTTGTCGTCTATTTCACTAATACCAAGAACAAAAGTGTGCTTTATAGTTTGTAACGAAGTTACAAATTTTAGGCTAAAGTAAATAATTTTTTTGGTCCACCACTGGAAATATCGAATTACAACTTGAACTTAATCTCCGTGTCTTTCCTAAAATCCCACGTTGAGGTCTGCGAGAAATATTCCGCCACGACATTGCACATACCTGCATAGAGGTTCTGCATATCTTCTTGAATAGGATAAAATGAAGATTTGTCCAAGTTTCTTACATTTTCAGCATGGAGTTGCATAAGCGAAGATGCTTTTTTGTGCGTTGAAGAAAGTGGATCTCTTGGAGATCAAATCATAGACTCTAAGTATGGATTGAAGATGATATTCTGTAGAATTAGCTTAAATTTTGTTATTTTGAAGCCGCCAAATTTTGGCAATGTAATTCAGGAGGAGCGACCCCCTTCTGAATGCGCTTTTGCTCAGAGGTCGATTGCGGGCTACACAATAGAGTGTTATTATTTCTTTTAGTTTAATATGTTAATATTTTTCACTGAACCTAATCTTCTATTTCCACGGTCGTATTTGCGTGTGTATACACGTCGGTCAGTAGCCTTATTACGTTAATCAGTGAGACTAGTAGATGCACTCTCCTAAAAATAACCTTGCCGGCCCCGTGACCTTGAGAATTCCAACTAGTTGTCTATGTCATTCCTTTCCAGTTATATATATGCTATCTGATCTATCCCGTGTCTCAGCTGATCGGGGGATTAGTAGAAGATCCCTTGTATGGCTCATGAGATTATGGCATACTACCGTATATTTTCGTGAAAGGATTTTCTAAAATTTTAACTACCAGGCGAACATGAATATGATTTAAGTAGGGAGCATGTTTCCTATGATCAAGAAAAACTCTTGAAGATTTTGTTGCATTCACATAAAAATAGTTCGCAAAATACGAAGCTGACCGAACCTTTTCGAGAAATAAATTTAGCGTAAAACTTACTGTGAAACTCATAAAAGTGATAAAAAATATTGACTCGACGACAGGAAAATTATAAGAACATCTTAATTCTATCTTCCTAATATGATCTTTGTGAAGGGCATAGGATAGTAAGGGTGGACTTTTCTAAATACCGCGAATTTATGCTATTATGAAATCATGGTGTCATGTCAAGAAATTCACGGCTTAATGAAAATAAGAAACCTAAAGACATTTGATTTATCGTTGAACATATATGTAACAATTGGATTAGTTCAATGCAGGGAATATGTTGCCGGGACTTTACTGACATTTTTGGTATATTGCCCTACTGGTCGAAAATTGGCGGCATGCTGCGTTCTAGCAATTAGTACAAAACTTTTTTGTATTCCGTTAGGGTACCTACCTGCACAACGAGGCGAGGCTAGGCAGTTGAGCCACAGGTGAAGATACATGTCGAGGTGTAGTGCTCACAACAAGGTAAATCGCGAAGTAAGAACATTAATTATGTCATCAGATTCTGAAGAAGAAATTTTGTATTTGCCAAGGTGCACCTATATGAAATTTTATACATAAGTGTTCTTTCCGCTGACTTTCGCTATTATAAGTTCAATAAATTCAAAATATATTCGAAGATGTTACTTTGATTGGCAGCTTATCTCCTATAACAACATCAAATATTCCTTGAATTTGCTTCTTAAGGATATAAAATTAATCACTTTTTGTTTACCCAACCCTTTGTGACCCCATAAATAATAAGCAATCAGAATTTGGGAAGCTGCACCATCCGCATATATTTAAATTTACATACTTATCCCCATAGGTTCTTGCAGTATATGACAATAAGTAAAGTACCCTTCGATTATATCATAGAAAAAATATAAGAATATGCCAACTATAAAAATTAGTGCGCTGCACCTCGCGAAAAAATGAAGAATTTCATTCTCGAGCGAGATTCATCGAGGCGTTACTCTCGTTGTACAGGGTGCAATCATTTTATTTCTTAAACTCTTGATATAGCCTCGCCGCGCCTCGCCATGCCTCATTATGCACGTACTCTTTCTTGTGATTCAAACTGAGGAATATATAAAATCTGAATTGCAATTTTTATACAAACAGTTAACTTTTGATTCTCAGCATTGATAGAAAAACTTTGCTAAAGTGGAGGTAGAATTTCACTTCGAAGAACATTTTGTGTCACTTCACGAGCCAATATTTTTCCTTAGACAATGACATTCTTTGAAGTTTTATTTGTAGAGTTCAAAAACTAAAATTATGAAGAAGCCTCTGTGTCAGATTGTAGACACAAGTTTTGTGTTAGGTACCTATAGTGCAAATGATGTAGGCTAAAAGGATGGCAGTATCAATGACATTGTATTAAACCGCCAATGAGCAACGATTTGTTTTGCATCTTAAACTGTATTCCACCTATAATTTGTAATTATTATCAATGCATCCATTTTCGTTGTTGTACTAGTAATTATTCTATAGGTATTGTAGTGAAAGTATTCTTACTTTTGGAGTTATGTGCATGGTTGATAACATAATTAATGAATTTGAATTTCTATAACCTGCAACTATGTTTAGCCCTTCAGTAGACGCACTAGCAAAACCACACATGTGGGCGCATGGGGTCAGCAATGACCCCAGTTTCTTTCTAGTAATTTTGGTAAACCACAAAATATTCAAAAACAAACCCAATGTAGTTCGATAACTTAATCTTATTACTTTAACAAAAACGAAAAACTTCTCTTTAAGTTAACACAAAAATAAAATAAACATTTTATTTTATATTACATACTGAGGAACTTCTTGCTAATATTTATAGAAAAGTAAAAAATAAGAACCACTATTCGGAGTGGAGTAGAAAAGCAACACTATTGACTCAAAACTACAATCTCAACATATTTTTATTTATTTTCCCCAGAACTCATCCGAAAATATTATAAAATGTCGAGTTTTCAAAGATATACCTAACAAAACTAACCTCACGACATAATTACGTAAGTGGACGCATGGGGTCACACGTCAGGACAAAAGCATGCGTACGTTGCAGTGGCTCCAGTCCGACGATTTTCAAAATAGTTTTCTAAGATGAAAAGCTACTGGAAGACGCACGGTCGGGAGAGAATTAATTCTACATTTTTTCGGTGTTAAAACTGCTTTGACCCCATGCGCCCTCGGTTAGAAAGGTTTGTTCATCGAAATTAATTTACCATTCGCCATCTGTCGAATTATATGAAGCTTGGCAAAACACTTTTTAAAACACTAAGTCCATTAATTTTAAGTTCTTTATATTGGAATTCGATACATACATGTGGTACTGCAAGTGTACACCATTCACATGGTTGACTGCTGTAAAGTTTGATTTTTTGGTACCAAAACTCTCTGTGTAATTTAGATATGAAAAAGTTTTGTTTACTTTCATCTCACGCTACATCCTCAACTTCACCTACAATACATACGGATGTATTTTTTAAATAAATATTTTACTAGAATTTTGCAATTTAACACTTTCAGTTTTCAGTATATTGTGAAGCATTTCACTCTGCAAATAAATTCAAAATGTAACTCAACACTTTTATTTCCATGAAAATTCACTTCAACTTCACTGTATACAAATAGACCACTCTTCCAAAAATACATAAGCTCAAATGGCACCGCTTTAATGTTGCTCTCTTTTTACATGCCAGCATTAAATATTTATAATTTCATAGAAATAAAAAATTTCAAGTCTTTAATTATTCTGCCTAAAATAGATTTAATAAAAGTTAAAAGTTCGGTGCTCTCCTATAATATTATTGTCAGAGTCTCAACATAGGAAATAAGTTGGCCCATAATTTTCACTTGAGTGGAAGGTAAGAATTAAAAGTGTAAAATTAAGCATTAAAGTACCAAGAAAAGTCTGCAAAAAGTGACCTTGAATTTAGTTTTTAATGTGATAACTGCTGTGAACAAAATAAAAATTAAATTTATTAGCGCCAGGTATGCATACGCTGTTCTATGTTATAATATAAAATGTAATGCTCATAAATATCTAAATACAAGTAAAAAAGCATGAATCGTTCTAAGACTAATTCTCATGATACCCTAGATGAATTCCCGTAAGTAATTTCATATGGTCACCCCCAATGGTGCAACTTTGAAATTTTGAAGTGGTGTTTCGCACATATTTATAAAAGGGTTCGTCGGACAGTAAAAATGGTTATAACCAATTTCATAGGATTCTACATTCTGCAGAACTTTTCAGTACATTAAAACCATCTAGGACTGATTGTATTCACAGTATATGTAAAATTCCTAAATTTCTATATGCCAACACCAAGAGCGGGTTGCCCGATTTAGTTCATTTTCAAAATTTTATTTACTATTGCTATGGAAGTACCTTGTACCAAATTTCAGCTCCCTACGTCGCCTCGTTGTTAGGCAGTGAAACACGAAATTTTTGTATGACAACTCCACGAAGGAGTTGCTCAATTCGATCCATTTTCTAACTTAGATTTTTCTTTAAAGCCCGTGTACAAAATTTCAGCCTTCAAAGTGAATGCGCTCTCGAGTTATCGTGCAGACGGCGGACGGACAAACATGCAAAATAAAAATTACTTTTAATAATATGTCCAAGCCAGTTTGCTCTACCATCATTATTTCTAGGTGTTACAAACAGAATGACAAGCTTAGTATACCTTATGGATTTCATGTAGGGTATAAAAATCATACACAGAATGAGGGTGACAGAGTTCGTTCAAATGGCAACAAAAAAACATTTTTTAATCATCACCTGTATATGTTCCAGGCGAATATGTAATTTTTACAAGATGCGCCAAAAAGAAAGAACTTAAATATAATGTTAATGTGCTAAACACCGACTACTTTGGGATCTCAAAGATTTATCTACCGAAGTTAGCACAATGCCTTTAAAAAATAACGCAAATCAAACGAAAGCCCGTGAAAGTATGTCTCTAAAACTTCTTCTGTCAGTATTACTCCCTACCAAGAAATGTCCCTAATATAAATCGGAAGAAGGTCAAAAGCCATCACACTAAACAAGTCAAATAATACCGAGAAGATCCCACTTAATTAAAGAAAGAAAAGTGATTTCCTGACTTGACTTAGAGGAAATCAAATACCAAATTTCTTCCCCATTTTTACGAGGATTTGTGAAAAAATTTACACATAGTAAGTAAGTTTTCAATGGATTTAAATTAATTAATTTCTTAAAACCAACGATATTGACATAAGTGTAAATTAGGGGTTAAAAAATGAATCAGGTTTGGTCTTGGAAAAGGATATCTTATCACCTTCAAACAACAAAACATAAGATTCAATATTGTCTTGATACCTCAAATAGCCTTTGAACAATTTCAAAAACAATATTCCATTTTCTGCAATTTTTTTAATCCAGGTAAAGCTCTAAATTCAAAAACCCGAAAGGTAAAAAAACTTGTGTCTTAAGATACTCAGGTGCACGTCTTTCAAATAACTCAAGAACACCGACATAAAAATTATGTAAACTCGCGATTGATTAATAATTTCAAGTAAAACTTGGTTTCCACGAATTCTTTTTCCAATATTTCGTACGTGCCTCAAATAAGAAAATTTTTCGAACCGCACTCACTCCTTCTGATGCATTTGAGAAACTTTTAGTACTTTACCTGGTCTGGCATTAATTTAACCGAAAAAAACGTGCTTAACGTTACCTTGACACTCAATCAACAGACCGTAAAAAAGGAAAGCTCTTCAGCAAACTCTCAGTTCTGCGATTAGATTGGTTTGCTGTGGCGGGAATCGTGTCTTATCAGCGTATTTAAGAAAAGGTTAGCTTACAGTCAATCGGAATTTCCAGGCACCTCATTTCAATTCTTATTTGGAATTCAACACAGAAAGAAAGTTTTCTTACGAAAATTGATTTGATCGAGGAGAGGAAAAGGAATAAAGCTTTACTGGTGTTATGAACAGCTGCTGTGAATTAGCCAGCATGAGGAACAGACTTTTTTAATTCCAATATTATTAGAAGAAAGGAGTTGATGAGGAAGATGATGCTCCTTAGGGACGCAGAGAAAAAATATGCTTAACGAAAGATGGGATAAAATTTGTTGTGATAAAAGTTTTATGGTAGTTTTGGTAAATAATTTCTATCTTGGTCAACTGAACAAAGGGAGTTTGATTATTTTCGGAAAAGGTAGTATAGGTAAGCTATGCGGGTGTACTGTCCGTTAATAGAACGTACACGCAAATTTGATTAAGTGACTGAAATGAATGCACTGGTAAATTTGGATCAAGATCAGTGGTTTATTTCTTAACAACGAATCAACACTATTCACTTTATTTTAACTTTCAAGTAAATTCTGCACTGATTTTTTAAGACTGCCCACTAATTATATAAAGATCAGATTATGTATCAAGTTTTCAGGTCAACGATTCAAACGTTTAGGGAAACACACTTACAGGATTGTTTATAATAAATATATAAATAGATATTCAATATAGGGTTAATATAGATCAAAGTTAAAATAACTTAACTTCAAAACACTGGCACACTTACTTAGCTTAAATATCTTGAGTAATCGTCTTAAGACAGGATTATATAAACTGCTGGGTCAGAGATCAACACACACTAGAAAGCACACTATTTGACACCGATTTATGATGTACGATTTTCAGAAATAGATGGATAGAGATAAGTCTCAATATATAAGTTTTGGGTCGGAGAATTTTTATATCAAACTGAAAAACACTTATTGGCAAAAAATTGCAATATAAAATCGTCAATATATATATGTAAAATTAATATAGAATAAAGTCAAATTATGATATTTAATAAATATGCACCAGAAGAGTATAATATGTAAATATGTATATGAATAAATATATAATAAAATAGATATATGAATAAATATTATATTGTTACAAGTGACTGGTACTCACCGATCTACAACTTGACGCTTGAGGTTTGGCTTTAAACTAATGTTAGCACCCTTTGTTCTAACCATGGGTTAAAACATTTCTTTATTCCCGTCAAGACCAGATATAAAGTGTTAATGTTAGTAAGATACTATCTCAGTCGAGACCCGAGATAATATTCTTTAAGTCAGTCGAGCCCCGGCTTAAAGTGTTATCTTATCTTCAGTCGAGACCCGAAATAAGATGCGTTTATTTCCTTCGAGAGCAGAAATGATTGTTAGTTGTTAAAAGTGCAATATCAGTCGATATCCGATATAAATGTTAGTCCCTAACAGCCAACTTACCCCAAGCGATGCCAAGCACAAAAAGAGATCGATATCAGTCAGCTTATCGTTTATATAGCCCTTGCTTGCACACGACACCTTTGATGGAGTAGCAGAGGCTCGTGATTGCAATACTCGGCAGTGCAGCGGTGATCATACGGTAGAAGCGATAATATGCATAGCAACGAACCAAAACGCATAGCAACAAGAAGTTTTAGAGCAACTAATGCTGCTGTGTTAAGTTGAATTACATTTGCAAAAATATTGTCTCTATCACGTAGAGAAGAAATTCCCGATCGATGGTACTTATAATGATAATAGAATTGCAATCGTCTGTTTGCCATGCATTGTATGTTACATGACAATACATGCTTTTGTTATATGTCGTACCGGTTTTTAGGGAACATTGTAATTATATTAAATTTATTTGCTTTTCAGAACACAATTTTAGCATTGTATATTTTAATATGTTCCCTTTTTAGGAATTGTTTTTTATCACGAATCAAACTGGTTTAAACAAATGGAAATAATTTTTATTTGATCTGCTCGTTGAGGTTATAATTTTATATTGTATTTGTGCAATATGTTATGAAGATGACAAATACATGGCTATGTTGGGTTGTGTCAAAACCCTCGAGAATACTTCCCAAGCCATGAAACAGAAATTTATATGTGTGGGTGCTTAGTCCGTTTTCTAAAATGTTCTATATTGATACTTATGGAAAAGTGCTAAACATTGGCTTTATATATGCCATATAGCCTAAACTAGTATCCATACAGGAAAATAGTCTTCTAGTAATTTACAGCTTGGTTCCTTACTTTCTCAAAGGCTACACTTACTATATACTTTACTTAACAAAATAATTAAATAGTTTTGATTACAAACTAACCTTACCATTTTACGCTCAATACCTCTCAGCTGAGTGATAATTGCATGTGTGTATGTGCAGCCGTAGTCCGAATCTGTAGGCAGCTACATCCGATATCATCAGCCCACGGCATGCCATGACGGCACAGCGACATTACAATGATTACTCAGCTGAGAATTTTTGTTTGAGGAATTGTAGTCATTTGGTTAAGATAAATTTATTTAAATAATTTTGTTAGAAAAGGTTGAAAATTTTATTACGGTTCGGAAGATAAGAAAGCAAACACAAGATTATCAGAACACCATTTTTCTGTATGAATAGTAGTTTAGAGCGGGGGAGCTATTCAAATCAAACTTTTGTCAGTTTTACATAAGAGCACGGCAAATATTTTATAATGTAAGGACTACGTCAGGCCTCGCATGTGGTAGGGAGGGAGTCTGTTTCATGGCTTGCGAAGTATTCTCGAGGGTTTTGGTTGTGTACATGTTTTTGCTTAAGAGAAATCAAATTAGATTTAATTTGACTAAGTTTGATGCTTTGTTTTCAGCATGCTTTCTTTCAGAAGTTTTCTGTTTATGAAAATATATTCGAATCAATTTAGTTCGAACAGCGGGTCCGGCGGCAAAATCCCGTGTTATTTCTTATGGAGGTCCAAAATTACAAAAAATGGTATCAAGAGCTCTTCGTAGACGTAGACACGCATAGTTGTGGGTGATGACGTCATGAAAGCTCTATGGTTGGGTTGCATGATTGTCAGTTTAGCGCCCCCGGCCTTCTCAGCCATTTCCCTTATGCTTTGTTTACGGCTCGTCTTAACACATAGCACTGCACAATACGCAAAAGCTATCAAAACAAACAGAAATTCACATGAAAATGCATTCACTCTAAGAAGAATTAAGTGCAACCTCCAACACAAGTTTTAATTTGGGGCTGGAATAACGTGGAGAGGAAATAAACAAAGAAAACTGGCAGTAATTGATTAATTGTTTTATTTAATTATTGTCAAATTGCATCATGCACTGGTAGTGAATGAAAACATCTGCAGGCAGATTGAGGCCGATTGAATTGCATTGATAACGAGCTTTAGTGTGATAATATGCGACAAGTTGAAGGTTGATAGAATCAAGTTTTTAAACGTAAACAGCAATTCGATTAATGTAAATAAACTTTGATGTGAGTAAGCGAAATTTGTAATTACACGATAACTTGTTTAGTTGAATAAAAATCAATTTCTTCTTTAAAATATGTTTTATTTAAATCTTTCTACATAAACTGTTTTTCTGTGATTTTTATCTAAAATTGGATCTAAGATTGCATTTGTTTTAAATCTAAAGGCGTCCAATGATCGGCCCTTGCTGTATGCAAAGTCCACGTTACCATATGTATCTGATTTGATAATTGTTGCTAAATTTTAATTGGCTGTGTATACAATTCATAAGAGTAATAAATTTCACAGAAGAGTCCAAGAACTATAGCACGCCTGTTAAATATTTTAACGTGTTGAAAGCATAAATCAATGGCTTTGATATTCCCGGTTTATTAAATGGTTCACATACTTCTTTACCGTTGGCATACATTCAGTTTGGAGAAAGACGAATATGTTCCACTTCAAAATCCTCCGAACCACTTAAAGCACATATTTGCGAGGAACAAAAGTAACACTTCACTATGTCTTTCAAACTGGTGTAAAATAATCCACTTCTTGAAAGTTTTCGGGGTTTTCTATCATCATACCAAAACCTTTAAGATTTAGAGCAGTATTCACGAAGCCATTTAATTGAAATTTAATTTAATTTCTGTTTTAGTACTCCTGTAAAAGAGGGTTAAGGCACATTTAAAATTAAATTAAATTTCAATTAAATGGCTTGGTGAATACGGTCCTTAATCTTAGTGCTAGCATTTCCTATTTTGCAATAAAACAGTTTTATCGAGTAATAAAGTTTCCATCTATGTGTGTGTGATTGTTGTTGTTTAGTCTGTCTGTTGGAGCCAAATGCTCGCCTGCGCGACGGATTTTGCTTCCCTTTTTACACCACAAGCTTAAGAAAAATAAGAAAAAACATGTGAAGCTGAAATATCAAAATAATACAGTGGTACGAGGGAGAAACGAAAGTATTAAACTTTGACGTTCCTATGGTGCTTATAGGGTCTGGATCGAAACCACAACTGCGATTAATCCTTGTGTTTTACTCTTCTATGGAGAAGACTGTGAAGTGAGGCTTAAGTTCCAGTGCTGCATAAATGAGATATACAAGGGAGGTTGTGACTCTCTAGTAATAATAATGATAGTATATACTTAGCCTAGTCTGTTACGGAATTTAAATGAAGCCAAACAAATATTACACAAAACTAACTGTGATACCTACCTTTAAAATTTGTTAGTTAAAAATATAGCAAATTGCACAAATCATGCATCCATTTAAAATAATTAAAATACTCTCGATATTGGGCAGAGTGTAGTGAAATGTTTTAAAAAAATTAATCTAATTTGTTTCTCAGAATTTAACAATGAAACATCTGCTTACAAGTGTGATTTTAAAAATAAATATAAATTGGACTTACCATGATATGTAAACTGATTATTGCCACTTCCTGCTGGGTTACTCCTTTACACAAAACAAAACAACAACACTGGTATCCGGTTTGAAAGCTTTGAAGCACAACACTTGCCTAAATAAATGCGCATATTTTTTAACACACTAAACAGCGCTTTATCACTTACACTCTTAAAATAAAAATAAAAACACTACGATAAACATAATAAATTCTTCTTCTCACTTATTTGAATTTTATAGCAGTGTGTTGTTGTTCTTCTTCAATGGGGAGGAATGATTGTATAAACATATGTATAGCAACCCTACGAAGAAGTCGACCGATCGTATCGTTTTCAGAATTCACATATAATATTTTTAAGTAATCAAAAGTATAAACAAAATCTGCTAGTATTATTTAAAATTGCCCTTGCTTCATATAACGATTCTAATAAAATGAAAGAAAAACAAAACACGATTTTAAGCTGCAGGAATAAACAAATTCTTTTCTTTCATTTGCACATGCTACATACCACAAAACAATGAAACAAAAGCGCTTCCAAGTTTTAAAGCATTTTTCAACAGCTACATTTTCTATAATCGTTTCAAAAGTCACACCAACACATACCACTCCCATCTGCAGTAAAAAACATTAATCAGAAAATTTCGGAAACTGCTTTCACAAAATAAAAAATAAGAAAAAAACCAAATTTATGAAAGGTTACATATAGCAGCACCCCTATATTATTTCACCACCATTTATTCACCAGACCACCTCAACGGGCGCCATTTTGTCGAGAAAATTACGCTTTCTTTTCCGTATTAAGAATTTTTTTTCACGCTTAAAATGTTATTTGCGTCTTAAATTTTGCAATTTAAAACATAAATTTCATTTAAGAATACACCAAAGAGCATTTTTTATCACTAACTACCACGAAGATAGCTTAAAGTGAGAAAAAAACGATTTTAAGTTATCACGACGCGCACAATTCAAAAACTTTTCGCTTAATTCACTTCACCAATGCGCTTGCTCAGGACTTTAAACTAAATTTTTCATTTAGACCGAAAACCGAATGCCTCTTAATTGCACTTTTAATTAATTCAAATTATTTGCATTTTTCCGACGAATGCTTCCCAAATGCGTTTAATCAGGTCAAGTACGCGAAATGGATTACCCATACCCACCCTACCTAACCGAATACCCATAGACCGAGAGTAGGCACCCTGTCTACATAAAATAATTCCTTAGAAATTGTATATAGGAAACGAATAGGAGGGACAAGGATGCTTGCTCGTAAGTCTATGTATACAGTTTACAGAACTCCTGCCGTACCGACCCGTCAGGGACAGTGTTTCCAATTTAGCTATACTTCGTAGCTAAATCTAGCTACCAAGAAGATAATTTAGTTACGAAGATTTTCATTTTGCTACCGGTAGCAATTTAGCTACTTTGGGCTCCTTTAACTACCAAATTGTAGCTAAAATTTTCTTTTGTTTTGAATATACATTTTCTATCAAATTGTGAGAAAAAAACGTATGCTAACCTGCACCTCAAATCTAAACTGCTAAAAGGTTTACTTTTGGCACTGATTGTATTGACACTGTTGTAATTTACTTATGCTTGCTTACTATAAGAAATGCGAACACGAAACTGTAAAGCTGTGGTCTGAAATTATAGAAACAATCCATTTAAAGAATGTGTCAGTTTGCTATAAAATCGTTCTATTTACCTCATTCCAATGCTGATATTGAAAGATATTTAAAAGAAAAAAAATCTTAACAAAATTAAATTAAACCTTAGATTCAATTCTTTCGATTTGATTTGGGTTTTAAGAGAATGGTAAATGTTGTGATGAATATGAAATTCCTAATCTTGTTGTTAAAAAACTTGGTATACTTTACAGACTTATGAAATTAACTAATTATTACTTATTTGATTTATTTGGATATGTCTTTCGATTTAACCCGTCTTTAAAGCTCTTTTATTTTGATTTTCATAAATATATATTTAGTTCTTTACAATGAAATAATTTTTTTTTGGTTAATATAATATTATTTCTTTAATTGAACGATTATTAACACCTAGATGAGTATTCATTTTCCTTCTTTTCCTTCTGAACGTGTTGACATACATATGCATGTGCATACACTGTCGTTTATGGTTCATTTTTTCTATCAATTCGAAAACATTATTTAAGTAAATCTTGTGAAAAAATTCCATAAATTTTACATAAGGATATTACACTTTAATGAAGGTATAAAATACATGTATAAGTGTTTATCTACCATTTAGCTGCGAAAAAAAATAGGAGTTTAGCTACCAAGGAGCTGGGAAGTAGCGAAATTTAGCTACTGGTAAACTCAGAGTTGGAAACACTGGTCAGGGAAGGGCCAAAGAAATAAGATGGGCTTTTGCCGCCGGACCCGCATAGTTTATCTGCTAAGGGTTTCCACAAATTTTTGGGTTGGATTCCATAAAATTATTACGGACTTGTAGTTTCTTTGGTAGATATTTGATTTCCGTAAGATGGTTTATATTAGTTGCGTGAAAATTATGGAAATAAATATAATTTTTCAAATTATACCAAATTTTTTGCTGCTTTATAGATTATTTATGTAAAATCTATTCAGTTACAAATGTGGCTTTAACAAATACTAATAAAGAGATTGGTTTAGATGTTAGAATGCTAGAATAGTAGAATATCAACAAAGTATTATTCAGGTGTTCTACCCACATTTCATTTTCTGGCGATAATTTTGATCTTAGGGCATATGCCAATATTTTCGATCATTTTGAAAAAAAAAACAAAAACAAAAACAAAAAAAAAATATTAAGAAAGTGAAAGCGATTCACAAGATTCAAATCCCTTTTATATTGTATGTATGTATGTAGTAGATAGACTACGAAAGGTCTCACAAAAGTTCTTGCAGTCCAGTGGAATTTCCTACACTTTGTGGAACTTTACGCACTTTAAACAACTTTTCTGCACTTTCTAAAATATTTTGTTCAAACATGGTAGCATTTGATTTCCGCCAACCTGGCAATAATTATCAGGTAAGAGTATAAAGAAGTGATTTGCGGAAGGAACAACAATATGTTTATAACACGTCGAGATTAAATGTTGCTTTAACAGCAGTTTTGTATACATTTTATCTATCTCTTCAACATGGCAGATGAGAAAAATATGAATCATGCGACGTATCGATCTTTTTAAATGTGTGGTCTATTCCGGAATGTACACTGAAAAAACAGTTTGTTTGGTACAAATAAATTTTATTTGTATGGAATAAAATATATATTTAAATACGGCGAAATAAATATCGTATTTCTTTCAAAGAAAGGATTTATTTGAGTGATTTATTTCCACCAAATAGGCGTTTGTTTCTTATGATTTATGATGTTTATTTAGGATATTTGTAATTAGTTTGTTGGAAATAATTGACTTGTTTGATAGACACAAATTTTATTTCGCACAAATCGACTGTGGAATGAAAAATTATTGATACATTTGTATCAAATGATTATTTATTTCAGTCAAATTAATGTTCTTTGATTGAAATATTTTATTTATTTGGAAAAATTAAATATTATTTAGTAACAATAAATCACAATAAAGTATATTTATTGCAAATAAATATATGTTCCAATGAAATTAATTATATTTCAAACAAACATCATGATAACAACCAAATATCTAACGCAAATCAAACTAGAATTTATACTAAATAAATATTATTTGGTAAGAATAAATCTTGATTTGCCCTGGGAAGCAGGCCTTTACTTCCCGCAAATAAGTTGTGTATTTGGTATTCCGACGATTATCTGCTTCGTTCAAATGAATAAATAAATAAATAATATTCATCGCTTGTACATATATACTCGTACATATGGATATGTATATACTTGAAATCTCGTGTAATTTATATTTACCTGAAGGTTTTAGCTCACTCCCTGAAACAACTTTTTCTTATTATTATAGAATTGAATTAAAAGTCAAAAGACCATTTTTCGGTAATATAAAAATATATTTATTTGCTATTTTTAACAAAAATAAATTCGCTTTCAGAAAAGATTAAGAAAATTATAATAAATAATATATATATAGCACATTGATGAATTCAATTATTGAATATAAATATGACACATCGTGCATCACCAAGAAAATGCCTTTTTTTTTGGAAATTCATTGAAAGATTTAAGTTTCTTAACAGCTACTATAAAAGTTAACTACATAACTTTTAATATGATTGTCAACGCCAATTGTACGAAGTTTTTTGTATACAAAATAAACTTCTTAATTTTTATCACTAAAAATATATTTTATACACCCAAACACTGTTTCTTCACAAGAATCACAACCGAGTTCAAAAATGTAACCGATTTTATAAAGTATATTGTTAGTCTTAATCCAAGAAAATGACTCAAAATTTATGGAATTCAAGAAGGGGAACAACACAGATACCAGGTCTAATTCCTGAGATGATAAAAGCTTTGGTTTGCTATATTCTTTTATATTTCGTAGATGTGAGGAGGATAGAAGACTGTAATAGAGTTTTAAATGACATTTAATAGCCAAAGTATACGCTATATTCCTGTGGAACGTTACAATGTGCACATTGCTTTTACCAATTTTATGAAAGGCCTCAACAACAACTCGCACGATGAAGACTTTAAACCGACTGTGACTAAAAAACTTGTACACTATCTGTAATATGAAATTGTTATCAGTGTACGAGAAATAAACGTTATTCATACCGAATAACGTTTGTTTCTCTAAAATAAATGTTATTTGAAATAAACAAATGTTAACAGGCACATAGGCACCATGGAAATAACCTTTGTTTTCGCTGAATAACATTTATTTCTCTGAAATAAATGTCTATTTGCAACGATTAAATTAAATTTGTTTGACACAAATAAATGTAATCACTTGTAATAAATAAATGGACTTATTAGATCAAAACCAATGTGTTTATTTTCTCTGAATAAACTGACTTTTTTTCGTTTAAAGAAATATTTATTTGGTAGCAATGAAGATGTTATTTTGGTAAAATAAATTGAAATGACGATGAATAAACAAATTTCCTTAATTTTTGTGAAATTACGCTTATTTCTACCAAATTAGGCTGTTTCAAATAAACGCTGTATTTATATGAAAAAAAAAATTGGTTTATTTTGGTAGAATTAAGAATATTGATAGCAAATTCGGCGGATTATGAGTTAGCTGCTCACACAAACTTGTAAAAAAAACGCATAAAATATAGTAATAGTAATAGCCTGAGAACGCGTCGACGTAGAGAGCTGAAATTTGATACATTGTGCTTTCATATCAATCGGGCAAACTCTTTTTTGATGGAGAAAGAAGAACTTTTAAGAAACCGGGACCTTCCGGTTGCCGGGCGACTGCTCTTACTACTGAGCTAACGAGACAGATGATTTTCCCTCTTGCATTCATCAATTTGTTACGTCTGTCACTAGCTTACTACTAAGCTACGTTTTTGCTTTCAGCTGGCATTAACCAGTAACGATGAAAGCGCACAAATAAATTGTAAATTCAGTTTTTATTTATTTTTCCCGTGGACGGGAATCGAACCTACACTTGTTAGAATCGGTCAATGATGGAGAAAGAAGAACTTTTAAGAACTTTTGTTTTTTTTTTTTAATAATTCTAAATCAAATTTATAAATGCAAGAAGAATAAACAAAAAACAACCCCGGACGAGGCGGTTGTTTTTTCTTCTTGCATTTATAAATTTGATTTAGAATCATTAAAAAAAAATAAGAGTTCTTAAAAGTTCTTCTTTCTCCATCATTGACCGATTCTAACAAGTGTAGGTTCGATTCTCGTCCGCGGGAAAAATAAAGAAAACTCTTTTTTGTATTGCCATATACAAATTTTGGTATATTGTATACTGTAAAAACCATCAGTCCTAGACGGTTTTACTATAGTGAAAGGTTTGTCACAATATCAAACTCTATGAAATTTCTAATAACCATTTTTACTGTCCGACGAACCGTTCTAAAAATATATGCGAAACACCACATCAAGATTCAAACTTACACAGGAAGGTGATCATACGAAATTACATACGGGCATTCATCTAGGGCAGGGGTCGGCAACCTGCGGCTCGCGAGCCGCATGCGGCTCAGTGGAATCATACTTGTGGCTCTTGAGTATTTTAATAGTTAATATTGAAAAATGAATAATAATAAATATTGCAATTGCCAAATAAATATAATAATCCTGCTCAAACATCAAAATGCGTGGCAGATCGGCTGCTTGAAAACCCAGTTTAGTTAACCTTACTCTCCACACTGAAAACCAAAGTGAATAGAAACAGAAGCGTTACCAGGACACTGGAAGAACATTCGTGAGCTTTGGAAATCAGCACCTTTTAGTAGTGAGCCTTACAAATTTTTGGGAAAAACCCATCATGTAATGCGGGGAATTTCAGCGAAATATTTATTTACTACAACTTTCAATTTGTTCGAATCGAAAAGACCTTAAAAAAGCGCATTTTAAGTTGAAATTTCTTAATAAAATTCCTTAATTTGAAACAAATTAATTTCAATTACTTTTAACTACTATTAATTTTCTCGTTCAAACTGATTCAAATGATCCGATAAAAGAATCCAATCGAATTATTTTAACAATTTTATGCGAAAAAATTAACTGAAATCAAAGGGGACTAAAACGAATTCGCGAAAATCTTAGGTAAATTCTAAAAAAAAATTGTATTCAAGGCCGATTTTTAAGCTCTTTTTGCTTTGACTCGAACAATTTCAATAATAGAGTCCAGTTCCATTTTCTTAATCTTATCGTCGTATTCAGGTTGTAATATTAACAGTGAATTTTTTGTCACCGCCATTGTAAAAATGCAAGAAACCCTACTGTAAGCCACTAGTGGCGAAGGTGTGCGAGTTGAATTTTACACCATTGCCAACTATTGATAGAGCTGAATTTGAGTTACAGTTGTTAGATTTGAAAAACAAAAATATATGGACAGAAAAGTTCACAAATTTGCAGTCAGAACTAGAAAATTTAACTAGAGAGAAATGAAGATTGGCTGTCAGACACCAGTGGACGGATCTTTCAAAATGTAGGAAGGAGGAAGACATTACATTTGAAGATGGAACTGTCTTTCCTCATTTTTGTGATCAAGTGAAAACATGCATTTGGCTTCTTGATAATTTTCTGATCTACTTATTACTGTCAACAATTATTAAAAATAAAATAAAATCTTCGCTTAATGACGAAAGCCTCGAAAGTTTCATGAATTAAAAACTCCTGAATATTCATCAAATTTGGAAAAACTTTGTGTCTGTACACAATCTCAAAAATCTCACTAATATTACATATTTGCGTTTATAATATTTTTTACATTTAATATGTATTTTAAGCAAAGCTATATGTATAACCTACTGAAATTAAGTTATAAAAAAAGTTATTCAATTTTCTTAAATACGTTGCCCAATATGTTATGTTAGTGTGCAAAATATAATGTTTTGATTTCACAATAAATACATGTTTCACAGCAGATAACGGTTATTTTTGTAATACATATTACCGATGTATATATTTATATTTGGCTCTTTAAAAAAATTATTTATCACATCGGGAAAAAAATGGCTCCTAACTCCAGAAAAGTCGCCGACCCCTGATTTAGGGTATCGTAAGAATTGGTCTCAGCCCAATTCTTGCTTTTTTACTTCTTCATATAACATTGTAATATGGTTGAACCTTTGGGAATTCCCGGAACCAATGTGCATTGTAATTTTTGAAACATTCTAAAGAGCACGCATATTGCCGAACATTATGATAAAAATATCCCTGTCTGGTCAATTCTTATGATACCCTAGAGATGAATGCCCGTATGTATTTTCCTATGGTTAGCTATCAAGCTAGTTTAAATTTTTAAGTGGTTTTTTGCATATATTTCTAGAACGGTTCGTCGGACAGTAAAAATAATTATAACAAATTTCATAGGATTTGATATTCTGAAAAACTTTTCAGTACAATAAAAACGTCTAGGACTGATCGTTTCCACAGTATACGTAAAAAAACACAATTTTTATATTGCAACATCAAGAAACGATTGCCCGATTTAGTTCATTTTCGAAATTTCATTTACTATTGCTATGAAAACACCATCTACCGAATTTGAGTTCTCTACGTCAACGCGTTCCCAGGCTATTACTATTACTGCCTTTTACAGGTTGTTGTGCGAGCAGCTAACCCATAATCCACCCTTCACGATGCAGCTGACGATTTTTTTTTTCAACTCACTTTGATGTCAACTGTTTATAAAAAAAAAGTATCAGCCGGAATACTATTACTTAAAAAGAAATTTTGCTGACCACTTTCGCAGCCTTCCACACCACACCCACCACTTTCAGTTGATTTTTAGAACATTCTCATGATGAATGTATATACACACCTTTCTAAAAGAATATATTCCAACACTGGTGCCGGTAGGATAAAAAGAGGGTGTCAAAGGGTATAAGCAGTTTGAGATATTCTGAAATTATAACAGTAATTTCCAAGTTCTTCCACCACAACTTGGACACAAGAAAGCAAAACAATTAATCATTGTGTATTAATGCAAATCCCACCACCGAGATAAGAATAAATCTGATCTCGTCGCTGCTCCATAACTTCGAGGCTAGCAAGGTCGTAACAGCGTAACTGCATAGAGTAGCAAACTTCCAATTTCACAGTTAACGGCAACGTAACTAAGAAACTAGAGCTTATGTTGTCGCTTCATGTCTATAATACAAAAATATGATATTTCCATTCCTATCCTAGGCTCAAACTTGCTGAAAACTTCATTATTTTTAATTTCCGCGGTAGTGGCATTAGTAGTCTCGTGGTTAAGCAGTATCACCGACGGTATATCATCCAGCTTCGATATAGAAGTTTCAAAATGCTTATGGAGAAGTCCTTAACAATAATTTATATATGGAATAGGGAAATCTTCAAGAAGGACGACAAATACCGTGAATTTTGATGAAAGAAGAGAAACGAGATCGAATACGGTTCGCTTGAATTTTTCTTGAAAGAGTTCAATTATGGAAGCTCTCCGATCTGCACATAACCTCTAAAAATTCGATTTTTTTTATAACCCTTCTGAGGGAGTGCTATAACCATCTTGCTCACTCTTACTCTATCTAATCATTTTAATAATACTTCAGGATTCCAAAGGGAATTCTTTCTGGCCCTTATCATTTCATATTGGCATTGTATTTGTTAATTCGAGAGCTCTGTGATGTAGATGACACTAAATAAATTCGTAGCATAAAAAAATGCTGCGTCATAGATCAACCTGCACCGCAGAGATCACAGCCATAGAGGTACCTATGTATGTATACACAAGTTTATTATTATTGCAGAAAGAATCTAATCGATCTTTCACTTTCATTATATTGATATTTCTGCTGGTCAGTCCGCCTGGGAAGTCCATGGAGAGGTTCCTTTTGGAAGTCGCTTACCTTGGGGTTCCTTTTGCAAGGTTGATAGCTCCCAACAACTTTTGGACAGTACAGCTGGAAAAGAAAGAGTGTAGCTGGGGTCAGGTTCTCAAATCAGCACTTCTTTGTCTCTACAAGTGGGTTTGTACCGTAGTAGCACCTCTCTCGATCTCAACCGTCACCTCTCTTTTGCATGTGTATTGTAAGGTGTGCTGGTAGATTTATTTGTCCCGATTTTTAAACTAAAGAGACGTACCACCAAAATGCTCTCCACTCCTTTTCTCGTCGTCTTTTGGCAGACTTGAGAAGCATCATAGCTGGTCTCGTTTCAGCGCTCTCCATTTCTCCTCTGCAGAATGATTTGTCTGTTCTTGAACCTATTATATAACAGGAAAAGGTGACCACTTTTACAAATCCACCTTGTTAGAGAAGTATAGCACCCAATTGGGTGCCCCAAGGAGGTGGCCTACTGCTATGTATTTCTCGAGGTACGCCTTAATTTGATAATTTTTCATGGATTTCCTCTCAAGGAAGGTATTTAATTTTTCATCATTTTAGAAGTGACCCGCTAAAGTCTCGATAATAGGAAAAATTTAACATTGATAAAATTTGCTTAAAAATTATTAAGGACCTTAAATGAAATTTTTTTTTTTTTACCAAAAGGATTCTTTCAGTAAAATTAATGCTTTCTCGTATTGTTATTATCTCTAAAACTAAGAAGTTTGTTTTAGAGATAATAATGGCATTATGAGAGAATTTCTATAGATGACTTTTATCTCTACATCACAATTGCTTTAAAAAAATGAAAGATAAATGTTTGCTTAACTTCGAGAATTCAATTATGCCTCGGAAAAATTCCTCCAAAGTAGACTTCCGCCTTCCTTTTCTCATCTTAAGTAATTTAAAATAAATTAGCTTCCATCGTTAGCTATTAATATCTTTTCTGTGAACTTTTTTGTACCTCATTCTAACTTAATCAAATATTTATGTAGGTAACGCACATACATACATATCTCTTTGAAGTTAACTTGGATTGTCTTTTTAATTTTTAATCATTCTTGTTACATCAATCTAAACTAAGTTGATACTATACGCTAAGAGCAGACAACTCAGAGAACCTACATTGCTACATATAACGTTTTTTTTTGTTCCATTTGAGTTCGTTTTCCTTGAAGTACAGACGCGAGTAAATTAGGTGACAAAGAGGATCCGTGGTAATTTATTCATGGCACGCAAATTAAATGCACTTAAGCTTAAATTCTTGCCATTTTATCTTACAAGAAGCTGATATATCTTGGAAAATATTTAACGAGGATAAACGAATTGTTGAGTGAAACGTGAGAAAGGATGAGTTAGTGCCATGCGAGCTATAATAAAAGTAATGCTTTTCGTGAGGAAAGCAGCATCTTTCTCGTATAAGTTTTCTCTAAGGGATCTCCTTAAATGTGCTGATATAAAATAGAAATGAACGAATGCAATTGGACTTTCTGGAATCTGATTCTGTAAAATGTTAACGATATACGTATGTATATATGATGAAGGAGAAGTGGGTCGGTATATGTATTTCAGGCGACTTGGTTAATTCGAGTCATTCTGATATATTTTTATAATTAATTTACGAGAGAATCAAATTGATTGATCCGAGAAAAATTGTGTTAGGCATGCTTAATAATGCATAACGCAGCTTTTAACCTAACACAGTAAATGGTTTTCATAGCAAGAAGTCAATAGGTAGGTGCATATCACACCTAATCAATAAAAGCAAGGACTTACAGATTCCTTTATTGCGGGTAAAACATAGAACGAATTGGAAGAACAATCGAAACCCTGAACTGAAATCATTCTGGAGCAATCTTAAGCTATCACGTATGATCTCCATGGTAGATTCAGGTACAAACAGCTCGATACTGGTCTCACCAGAAACATATATCAAAGACTTGTAAATTAATTTATCAAAGTAATCATAAAAGACTTAAAGCAACAATCGATCTAAAAATTGCATTTCTTTCTAATCCAGAATTTAGAACTTAAGTTGTGCAGTGGTGCGATCTCTAGAAAGCATTATCAATTAAGAATTAGTTTTTTTCTTTACTCGTGAACTCTCCATAAAATACAATTAATTAATAACTAGGATTTTCTTACTCGTGAACTCAGTTTGTGAAAATTATGAAACTGAACAGTGACAATTTTGTTAATATATAAGTGATTCTCTAATTAGCTTGTTTTATTTCATAGACCCATCCAACAAAAAGTAAAAGCAAACCAGTTTTAAAGGTAAGGTGCTTAGGAGCTTCTGTGGCTCAGTGCCTAACATTGTCATAATCAGTGGAATGCAAGTTCGATCCCGGAAAGTGCACTTGGTATTTTATTGCGTAATTGGTTGCGTAGTCGTAATTTTTTATTGGTTAGAGACAAAGGAATTTAGTGAAAATTCTTTTTTGTGATCGTCCTTAAAACATTTGGTCCTTCGAGCCGGATATATAAGTCCTGTGAACTACAATAATAATACAAGTGAACTCATTTGAACAATTAAACTTATATCGGACAATAAACGTGAATTATATCGGTTATTCGTGATATTAAGAACATTGTGAGTGAAAATAATCTCTCCCTTAACATCAACGCTGCAACAAGCTAAAATTGGTAAGTCGTTCTTTCTATCTTTCTCTTTCATATATTTTTTATTTGCTACTAATTGCATAACAAATATGGAGGAATTAATTCTTGCGCAGTTAGCTCAGAAGGACATTATGAACAGGTTTATTGAGAACTATAAAAAAGATGGGGCAGATAGAAGATCGGAAAGTTACTATAAAAAGCGGTTAAGCTCATATCAAGAATTATGGAAGGAAGCTACAGAAAACCACCGCGAGTTGTTAATGAAAAAATTAGCAAAACCTTCATCAGTTAAAGGTCTTCCTTATTTCGACGAAAACACTACTGTCTCAAACCATGGTAACGAATAAAACCGCCCAAGGCATCAAGAATCTATTGGACACAACCACTGAGTGTCTACAAGCTCTCGAAAACCTCGAAATCGACATCAAAAATTGGGATGTGCTTATAGTATATTTGACGGTGCAGAAACTACCTTCTGAAACTCATCAACTATGGGAACAAAGTCTTGCCAAACAAAAGGATTTGCCCTCTTGGAGTGATCTACAAGACTTCCTAAAATGTAGGTTTCGCACGTTAGAGGCCCTTCCACTTCGAAATAAATCTGTTAGCTATAAGGAATATCGTAATGACGCTCTAAAATCTCGAAAACCTCAGCAAACTTTTCATGTTACTGAGCGAACTATTTGTTGTCTCTGTGCTGGTCCACATAGCATACGACAATGTCCAGAGTTTTCTTCATTGAATCCCAGTAGAAGGTTTGAAGTAGTTAAAGGCAAAGGCCTGTGTCGGAACTGCTTGAGTTTTGGACACATGCTAGCAAATTGCCCCAGTCATCAACGATGTTCGCATTGCAATACCGTCTGCAAGAGGCAGACTTAAAGTGACTGAGGAGAAGTGAATACTGCCGAAGAAATCACAACCACTTCATCATTACGTGCGAACTTTCATAAATGCGCGATTTGGAAGATGAACCAGATTATACCCTTCATAAATAAGTATTAATTGATATTTAAGTTCGCAATGAATACAGAGATCGGATCTGCGGCTCCCAGCCCCTTATTATATACTCCTCACTCACATTCGATATCAAAATGTGGCCAAATTCATTCCAAATATTGAGAATAAGATCCCTAGTGAACCTGACTAGGGTCTCTATAAAGAAGTATTAACCTCCTGAATGGACGTATTTACTGGACCCATTAACATGATTCTGACCATCATGACCAGGAAAATCCATAACTTGCAACTAAAGGACAAAATAAATAGATAAGCCCTTGAACAAAGCTGTCAAACCAAATAAATAAGGTTACGTAGAATTGTACCCTGGTGGAAACATTTCCGCAAACATGAAAGGGTAAAATCAAAAAAAGTTTTAATGAACCTAAACGGGCAATCCGATGGGATGAATTCAAAGAGGTCTGTAGCTCCAACAACAAGCGAATCGTAAGGAAATTTAAATGAAAGACGACACAGCTCACTTCACGCTCATCTAAAAGAGATGAAAGTGCTTGAGAGTTTGCCTCTAGTCTCTGTTTAATGTAAGTAATGGACAGGTATAAAACGTCCGAACAAACAGCGACAACAAAGCGAACTTCATCCCAAAGGTGCTAAGTTTAACAGTGGAAAATCTAAATAAAATCGATTAAGTCAACCTGTCATCATTCCTGCTGTTACAAACTATAGAAAAATAAAAGATGCATTCTCACTGAAAGCTACTTCACCTTCTGGCGGTCAGAAAAATAATGCCACATGCCTTACACAATCTTCTCACCAAGATTTAAATCGGAGATTAAGTTGTGTATATGTACAGTCCTCGATATCAAAAACTGCCTTTGACAATAAAATATTTTTCTCAATAGAAAAACGATAATTGAGAGAAGCTTTCAATCATGGACAGTCTCACTAAAAAGCCTGCCCAATTATTTTTTGGCTATTCACCAACAAAAAAACAAATCATTATCATCAATTTTAAAAGGAAATAGTACTTAACTTAAATGTACCTTCATAAGCAGAGCGGTACGAATGTGGAACAGTTCGCCATCTTCTGCCACCCAGTTATGAGCCACAAACACTCAAGCGAAATACGCACCGTCATCTAATTGCCTCTACCCAATAGTTCTCAATTCTCTATCCCTTCTTCTTTTCCTGCCAATACTGTGCTACGCCATCATACGGTATCCCCTGAGCTTTTACAACATCATAAAAAAAAATTAAACGACCGTGTAACTCACTAAAAAGGTACTACAAGATTACAATCGTTTATCAGTATCGTTTAGAGAAAAATGGGTTACTACAAGGGCAAAAAGAAAGCCTTAACTAAACGTAAAAGTACCAATTCAGCCAGATAAATTATTTACCTGATGAAGATAATACAGGATCAAAATTTGAATTAATTAAATTATATCCAAAAGCGTATATTAGAAAGTGATAAAATAAAATTCAATTAAGAAAACCTGTTACAAGTTTCCTGAATGTGCCGATAGTGCTGCCCCTTTGAATATCATGGGGCAATAGATTCCACAGACTAGTTAGTTGAACAATGTTAGAACCCTCATAAATAACAGTACGAAATCGTGGTATCGAGAGTTTTTAAACCCTGGTTGACCGAAGAAAGTGGACCATACTACTTAGATAATGGAGTTCAGAGGTACCTAATAGATTATAGAAGAAAAATAAGGCCCTCCGTTTTAAAAGGGTCCAGTGAACATCCGACTAACGTGAAAGTAAGGTGGGATACGTGATCGAATCTGCGCAGCCCAAATATGAATCTAACACAGTCATTAAAAGCGACATTTAACTTTCTACTGCAGTAAGAGTCAAGTTTTGGGAAAATAAGAGAACCAAATGTAAAGTGCTGTAATACTAGAGACTTAATTAAATGGCAGCGCATTTTCGGCGAAAGCATGCTAGACAACAACCACAGGCGCCTAAAATTAGTATAAATTTTAGATAGATTCATTTTAACGTGATCACAACATGTTATCTTTGAGTTAAGAATAACGCCTAAATCCTTGATCAGAAGATCACGTGTAATCAAAACTGGTCAGAGGTCATACGAATTGTAATTGACAGTAGTCTGTTTATACCTAAAAAGGGGAGTGAATTCCAAAATAGTTTATTGGTAATATACTGTAGTATACTACTATATTATTCACCTAGGTTCAAGGGGTCCGTAGAGATGATCTCTACCTCTTTTCAATTTTTCCATCAATTGTTAGGACGCTATTGCCTACAGCATCTTCGTATGTCAACCAAAACATAGGAAAAAACCTTTTGAAAAGTAAAATTGTAGAGCTTTGAATACTTCATCCTAATATCTCATATTCCGCCTAACTTCTCTACAAACTTCCTTGAAAAAAAAAAAACACTAATCTTGATGGCAAAGATATCTAGTAGCTCCATTGGTGACAATAAAATAATATTTTGAAGAGTATAAAATGACTCGTTTATACCTCTAAGTTCTCAGAAACAATGCCCCTAATAACCTAAAATACCTATATGTGTGCTGTTTTAAAATTGTCATTGAATACCATTAAAGCTAGATAAACAGTCGACCACAATTCCCAAGCGGATTATTTCTCCGGTACACAAAAGGATCTAGAAAGGAGTGTAGGTATAGTAGCTGTGTGTGTAAGATAGGATGCTGTATCTTGTGTAACTACGGATCATACCTAATTCTTTGGAAAACATAAATCCATGCCATAGAAATGTGCATCAGAATAAATCTACAAAGAGGCTAAGGGTCGCAAATACATCACAGTCTCCGACAGCCAAGGTAAATCGTCTGTGATAGTGCATAGACGCGAGAATACTTGTTCAGTCCACCGACGTAATTTATTCCTCCTATTCTTTTTCCTTTTGCTGCAATTTTATTCCTTCCTAAAAAGACAAAATAAAGGAAACACAAAGAATCAAAGTATAAAATAAACCAATAAAAAATACTCATCTGATAGTCGGGAACTTCCTTCCTTTGGTCCAGCGATGTCCAAGCATTCCAACAAACAGATTTAACACCTAAAACATACAAAATTGTTATTATTTATAACAAAATTTTATAAATATATCATCAACTTACCTAAAGTACACATCCCTCCTGTATATTTTCATTTCGTAATGTCACATATTGACATTACGTCAAATCATTTGATTTCGCCTCAGTCATCAAATTCAACAAACGTCGCTAGGGCAACACCGAGAGGCGAGAGCTCATAACTGGATGAAGCCGCTATATAAAGCCGACGAGCCGCAGCAGAAAATCATTCTTGGTCCAGAGCTCATCTCGTTTAGAGACTTATCTAAGCACAAGAATATTCCCAACCTCATTATAGAAGATTAATTCTATATTTCAGAGAATAATCTGAAAATCCTATCATTTCAAATATTCCATCCCACACCTAAGCATATTTTAGCATATTGCTACATTTCAGCGCATGCTCGGAATACTGTCAGAGACTAATCTGACTAGTTTTACTGACTATAGCACTTTACTTCCTTGTGCCCTCACATACGAGCAGAGGTATTTTGCTACCTTTGTGCCTTCACGCACCATAAAAAGGCTACTACTTTATAGAAACATATTGTTACGACCTTTTATATAATAAATCTACACCAGGAGACTAATCTGAATTAGTTTTCTGTAGAAGCATTTTGCTGCCTTTGTGCCCTCACGCACCAATAAAGGCAGTTTGTCAATTAAAATATATATTGAAATTTATTTTGATAACAGTTGCTCAACTCTTGTCTTCTTCTTCCTTTTCAGAAGTAACAACGAGCGAGAAGGCACAACATTATATATTTTGAATTTTAATTTGTTTATTATTTTTTTTTAATTGAATTTAATATTGAATTTTATAATAGTTTGTAGGTTAGTTTTTAGTAAAATAAATTTTGTGATATAGGTTAAGCAAATGAATTTATAATACTTTACGTATTAATAAAAATTTTATATTTGAGTTGTAAAACTGAGTTGTCTTTTACAAACCGGCACTCCCTCCCACGTCCGAGACTAGCTCTCACACTACTAATGTCACTACGGCGTAAGTTAAACTAAAAGGTAAATCTTCAGCAGATACTAAACTTAGTCATTTTTTTTTATTATAATGACAAAATTATTGCTACTGAGCTCTAGGATACGACGAGAAACATCAAATTTTTGGATATTAGATATAAAATTAATAAAACAAGTTGTAGTTAGTTTCTTAGCTCTGTGACTATAAACTTCAAAATTTGATTTTGATACTCTTTTCAGTTACGCGATTATGATATTTCTAGTCTCGTAGTTATGCAGTATCACCGACGAAATGCAAATACTTTCCTTATAAGGCCGGTGTAATACCTTAGACAGACTGTCTCCATAATGACTGAATTTGAAATTCAGTCACTTCAAGAAAATTAAGAGGTGACACACTATGGACAAAAATTGTTTCATTTCAAATTTAACTGACAATTCCTCATTGTGAGTAAAGATCATGGCAGAGTTCAATAATTTAGTTAAATACTATCAAGAAATTCGTGAGTACTATTTGCTGTAATTGCAAAACATTTAGCAGAACACAATTTTTTTTTTCATAGATACCAAAATGAGAAAAGAGGTGGAAAGAGATTTCATTCATGAACAACTGACGACTAGTGACTAGTAACTTTATTGGTAAAACTTTCCACTTTCCAATAAATTCAGCTCGTTTTAATAACGATAAGTGGAACTTTGATCCCATTTGAAAATGAAGCGAAATGTTGCAAATGGGTCTTTGATGGACTTCATTTGTACGACATCCTACACATTTGACTCTTTTTATTAAAAATTCAATCATTATAGGGACAGTTTGTCTAGGATATAAGACAATAAAATACCAACAAAAGCATGAAAACAATAAGATTGTTAACTGCCTGACTAGGAGGAAAGGAAAATCATCATTTACCTAATCTAATTTCGATTCTGGACTTGAAAGTAGGTGCAGCAGAAAACCCGACTAGAATAATAAAACAAACCAGTTACAATGGAGGACACTTCTTGTACTGAGGCACACCAGGAAGCTCATCAGTCTACGTATTACGAAAAGAATGTAAAAAGTCACTAAATGTAGTGACCACCAAATCATGCTATTCACGGTTCTAATGAGTAGCCTCTGACAACTTAAGGACATACTTAAGAATATGAATACCACCATAGACGATAATTGCTGTTTTTGCAACGAAGAGGTCAAACTGTCGGAGCACATTTATGTAGGTACTCTGGACAAGTCTTGTTCACCAAATTTTCAACAATTATAAGTTGTGAAATATAAATGGAGTTGAGTGAACAGCATAATTGGTTAGAAACTGCAATTTTAGAAATGTTTCAACCACTGAAAATAGATTTAATACAAATGAAATAAACAACTTGTGACAAACGCGGCGTCAGAGTTCCTTTTGAAAACGTCACGGCAGTACTTTAATAAAATAATTTTAAAAGTCTCTATCCTGTATTTCAACGACAGAAGGATAACGTGCAATATAAAATATTTTCATTTATCATAGTGTTGAGTGGTACTCCATCCTTTATGCACTTCTTTTGAACGGCATAAAGAAATCTACCAGAAAAACCCAACTTACATACAATTTCTATTCAGAGATGACACAATGCACAACATCCCCACCAGCGTGAAATTGAAGAAGTTATTATTTAATATTTTTTCTGGTACACCTCCTTTTTCAACAACAAGAATAAAATTCCTCTTTGCTTTACTAGGAACATATTCTTTGTAAAATTGAATTATGGAATACAAACGTCCAGATTCACTGCTGATTTCTTATTTCGGCTTTTCATAAGTACTCAGGGATTTATTTGGAAAAGAAAAAGTAATAAACTCGCAACAGGCATTTTCACTTGAGAAGTTTTTAGAGAATTTACTTATTTCTTGCTGTGCATAGAGCTAAACTTCCGTAATAAGACGAAATATTTGGACCTTGCCTTTCATAGCAATTTATGTATGTAAAATTATTGACAAAAAATTTATTCTGGAAATTAAATTGAATTTCTACAAGAGAACACCACACATAAAATATGGGTATCGAATTATAACCCCCTTGAGGACACAATTAATTTAATTTTCACGCTTTTTCATTTAGGACTAATCTGAGCAGAGGATTGGTTTGCTTTTATAAGATTAAATGCCTTAAAATGAACCTTATGTAGATATTATATTTGTTTACACGACCCATAAAATAAATAAGGATTCCAACTAACTGTAAATGTCAACAAATGTACGGTCCTGTCATTCTCTAGTAAAAGGTATGCCTTCTCTAACTAGACTAACGATTTGAGTGTTATTTTAGATGCCTGCCTATCATTTAAAGCTCATCTCTAGGATTTGTTAAAGGGTGGTCGTGTGCCAATAATACTTGTATAACCAAGGCTCTGTATTGTAAATTTCTGATGTTCGACTTAGAATATACTGTCCCCGTCTGGGCTCTGCACTCAATACACATAAATCACATTGAAGTCCGTTGTTTTGTACGAATTTTTTTTAATTATTTTTTTTATATATTATTAAGCTCTTGCAGCTTAGGCACTGTTAGCACTTTGTTGAGAATCGTAGCAAATTTCTACTTTGGGAAATATTTGTCTACAGGGATAATTCCCTAATATTTTAGTAGCTACTAGCTAGTAAATTTAACAGTGTAAGTGCAGTATCATTATTTATGCTGACTGAACTTACTCATCACTGTGAGGGTTATATACATATACAGGGTGTTTCAGAAGTGGTGAATAATAACGAAGGAGGTGATAGGTCATGTCGAGAAATGAAAAAAAAAAATGTATGGCGGTGGCGATGTATTCCAACCCTTGCCGAGATAATCGGGGTTAGAGGAGTAAAGGTACGTGAAATGTAGATTTGCACTAAAAGAGTTATATCTCCTAAACGACAAACAGTAGAAAGATGGTCGAGATGCTAATTTATAGAGAACCTCCTGCAATTTGATTCAATGTGTCAATGCTTCCTCTACAGTATATGTAAGTTAGAAGAAACGGTCTGCCAAACTTTAAGTTTCAACTTTTGTTCATCTTTTTTTTTTGTGTGTTTGAAGCAAAAAAACTAAGAACAAAAAACTTTTTTCTGTCTTACTCCGGTTAGAAGCTAAGATTGTTTTCTTTCAAATGCACTTTGTTTTCATTTTGTATCTTTCACTATTTATGAGTTCTGTCACAAAAGTTCTTCCAATTCATGAAAAGTCTCCCCTACAAGAAAATATGGAATAGTATTAAAACCATAAATAACATTTTTATATTTATTTATTATGACCGAGATAGGAACAATTAATAACTTTACCTATTTAAAATATTTTCAAAATGCCCCCCTTCATTTTGAATACGAAATAAAGCTCTACGCTTTATAGATCTATTAAGATCAGTTGTTGCCAAATCCTCTTTAATTTTCTTGGAAGTTTCTTGGACTCTGTGTGTAAGTTCATCTTTTGATGATCTTTCCTATGCGTACACAATCTCCTTCATTTTTCCCCAGAGGTAAAAGTCTAAGGGTGTTAAATCAGGAGACCGTGGCGGCCAAGGAAAAGGGCCGTGCCATCCAATCCACTTATTTGGGTAATTGGTGTTCATCCACTGCAGAATATTTCGTCCGGTGTGTCCAGGTGCTCCATTGTGCTGGTAAATGATATCTCTTCTTATTGATAAAAGTAGATCGTCCATAAGATCTCGAAGGTCATTCTCCAAAGAGTCCAAGTAATTTTTGGTAGTTAATCTACTTGCAGGTATGTGTGGACCAAGAAGCTGCCCGCCGACAATATCATGCCCACACAGTGATGGAAAATCTGTATTGTGATGATGCCTTCCGAGATACGTGTGGATTTTCTAAAGCCCAGTGGTGTAAATTATGTAAATTTTTTATCGCAGTTTTTGTAAATTGGGATTCATCGGTCCACAGGATATTTTCCAAAAACGTGTAGTAGTCAAAATCATGCTCTAAGAGCCATCTGCAAAATTCGTTGCGTAGCTCCTGCACAGGAGTATCGTGGTAGGGATACATTCCTTCTTTGTTCAGAATTCTCCAAATAGTTGACATTTCTAAGCGAAAAGCTAGGCGCCTTGTTCCTATAGCAGGATCATTCCTTGCTATTTCTAGGACCCTCTCCTCTGATTTAACTGTAGTTCTTAAAGGATTGCTGGTTTCTCTCGACACATTTCCAAAGTTGCCAGTTTCTTTAATTCTTTGGTAGGTTTTTTGAAAAACACGTACGGAAGGAAGCCTCCTCGCTGGAAGTCTTCGATGATATTCGCGTTGAGCCTCAAGGGAATTTCCGTCGCTATAACCATAACAGTACACTATGTCCGCGTATTCGTTATTGGAAAATTGAGCCATCGTTTCTTTAAAATTTTTCTTCTTAGTTTTGAACTACGAATAATGAGCATTGGCATTTATAATAGAATAATTTACCTGCACAATAAGAAATTAACTCCGTTTTAAGATAAGTTACAGGTAATAAATTGGTTGTATCTTTAAAAGGATGTCAGGTAGGCCATCTTTTATTTCAAATGTACGTAGATTTCCAATAAAAAAAAATGCCAGCACGTAGAAAATGACTATTCGGTATACTTACTACTTTGTATTCGAAATATCAGGCGTGTATTTTATGATTTTATAATAGTTATCCCGATTTTCTTGTACGTGTAGCGGAAGAATTTTGTGTCTTAACTCATAAACGGTGAAAGATACAAAATGACAAGAAAGTGCGTTTAAAACAAAAACAATCTTAGCTTTTAACCGGAGTAAGACATAAAAAAAATGGTAAGGTTGTTTTCTTAGTATTTTTGCTTCAAACACAAAAAATGCTTGAAGTTTGGCAGACCCTTTCTTCTAACTTACATATACTGTAGAGGAAGCATTGACACATTGAATCAAAGGGCAGGAAGTTCTCTATGAATTAGCACCTCGACCATCTTTTTACTGTTTACAGTTTAGGAGATATGGCTGTTGTAGTACAAAGCTACGTTTCACGTACCCTTAGTCCTTTGACCCCGATTAACTCGCAAAGGGTTGAAAATACACCTCCCCTCCCATACAATTTTTTTCATTCCTCTACATGACCTATTACCTCCTTTATTATTATCCACCACTGCTGAAACACTCTGTTTGTAAGACTTTACGTTTTCTATAATTTTTTCACGTATGGTGAATATGATGAACTTTAGCTGAGGATCACACGATTATTATTTACAGAAAGTGAAGAGAATGAAAACTCGTCTTCGTAGTTGGGAAGAAAGCTGTAGGGCAGGCCGAATGTCACTATGCTTCTTTGCTGCTGGAAATCAGGCTATGTGCCGTTTTATGATCTGCTTAGGCTCAAAAGTCGATTTAGCGAGAAATTCTGAATACTTTGATATTTGAAACACTCCTGATTTATTGATTGAACATCGGGCTTTTTATATAAATCGAATACATTTGTTAAAAGGAAAATTCATTCAACAAACAAAAATCAATAGTTTCGAAATTAATCGCTAAGCTAAGCAATTTCACTGTTTCCGTGATTATTTTCTTATAGAATGGCCTTTTGCAATATTGATGGAATTTATTAATATGACGTCGTTAGTTGTAGGACGTCAAATTCAGAAAATTGGAAAAAAAATCCTAATCCTAATTTTTTTCAAATTTTAACAATTTTCCCGCCAAAATGCATGATAACTATAAAGTTGTTTTTTACAATATTTAGAAACCCCGGAATGTTGTCTTTAATTCGACTACCTAAATGCAACGGTCTTTGAGATAAATCTGTTTTTAGATGCATAGTTTCTTTAATTTTGCAAATTATGCGTGAATTCCATAAAATTAGGCGTGATTACCACCTTTAGTAGCAAAATTAACAAAATTTTGAGTTATAGAAACGAGAATATCTCAAAAATGGTTGTATTTAGGTAAGTACATGTGCATAGTCAAATTAAAGGTAACATTCTGGGGTTTCTAAATCTTGTAAATAAAGTCCAAAAATAGTGAAAAAAATCCAAATTTTTTAAAATTTCAACGATCTTCCCGCCAAAATGCATGATAACTATCGTTAAAATTTGAAAAAATTAGGATGATAACTATCATTCATTTTGGCGGGAGAATCCTTAAAATTTGTAAAGTTTGATTTTTTTTCCAATTTTTGGACTTTGACGTACTTTAACTTAAGATTGAAGACGACAGTAGAGCTAGTTAGGCATTCATAAGACTTAGACGGTTAGCTATCACCTGAGATAAATCTCGCCTTGGTAGGGTGTATATCAAGAAATTTACAGAGTGTAAAGTGGAAATAGTGCTATTTTATGCCCCCCCCCCCCTCCCTACCACCGAAGCGATAGGACTTACCACCCTTTCACCGTACATTTTTTTTATCCAGGTGAGTATTATCACCTCTTTCTCTATGGATCACCTACACCGGAACACCCTGTATAATTAAAAGTAATGCAAAATAGACTTTAATTTTTTACCGCATCTTCACAAAGTTGTCAATGATTCAGTCAGAAAAGTATTAGTCAACAATATTATGGCGAAAAGTGAAAGCACCTTACATATGCACAAACATTTGATTCTGTGTAAAATACTGGTTAGTTATGAATGGCAAACTCAGAAGAAAAATAATTTCAGCTTTCTAGGACAACACGATTCTTTACAATTATTCAAAAATATAAAAATACAAAATTTTATTATGGAAAACTTTTAAAAAATGCCCATAAATAGAAAAATGTAACACCAGCCTGTGTGAATTATGGTCAAGGAAGATATTCGGCCCGCTTGATTTCTTGCCTTGTTTTCTGTAATATAAATTTATCATTTCTATTATATTTTTAATTGAGTTTAATTAATTGGTATGTTAACAATGTTGAGAATGTTCAAGAAGAAACAATGTTCTTGAATATTATAATTGGTGTTCTATTGCGTCTTAAGTTTTTATGTCGTACTTACATAATATGATATATCATACTTTAATGTTTATGAAAAGCTTGGGCTTCAGTTGAAGTTACACGATTGTGATTATAGCTATGGGTTCCCAAAAATATATTTCTTACTATTTAGTGCAATTTATTTATAAAAGTTATCATTTTAAAAGTATCTTTAATATATTTTATTTACCCATGAGTACTGTGAAAATGATCTGTCCTAGACGTGTTAATCATATAGAAAATTGAAATCCTAAAAAAATTGGTTAAAATAATTTTAAATGTCCAACGAACCGTTCTATACCTTTTCAGTTTCAAAATGAGAATAATAAACCTCAATATGGGAATTGTAAACTTCAAAGTGGAATAGTATACTTCAACTTGAGAATAGTAAATTTCAATATAGTAAATGTTGAAATCTAAATAACAATAATAAGCCTTGCGATGGTTTTCAAAAAATTCTTTACATTTTAGAGAATAATTACAATTTTGTTTTTATATTAAAATTGATACCCGTCAAAAATGGCTAAAAGAATTAAAAAACTAGAAAAAGAATCTAAAAAAACCCAATTACTTGCTGTGTCAAATATGAATGGAGACTGGAAACAACTTGCACACCAACTTAATATTCCTCAGTCAACAGCATATCCTTGGATTTTTTTTTTTTTTTTATTTATTGATTTCTGTTTTGTATACACAAGATTATTATCTTTTATAAATATATTCACAAGAAAAATTAAAATAAATGAAAACAAAAATGATAAAAAAAAAATTTAAGTAAAAGTAAAGAATTTAAAATAAGAAACTATTTGAAAGAAAAAGAGAAAAAAAACAGCAGAATATATAGATATGTGTATATGTAAATAAATGTTTGACGAAAACGGTGCTCCCCATCGCATTAGTCCACAATAGAAAAATGCCTCAGCAGTGCAAGTCTAAATTCATCCGTCTTGCCAAGTCCCCTGACATGATTACGAAGGGTATTCCATAATCGAACTATTGAAACAAAAAATGAACGCTGCCCCACAATGTATGAAGTTTTAGGTATAAGGAAGGTTTTATGCCTATATGAGTGCAAAATTCAAAAAGTTCTATCAAATAAGAAGGAGATCTTTCATTAATTATTTTATGTAAAAACACCAATGCCCTAAAATTTAGATAAGTAACCAATGAACAACCCAAGACAGTATCTTTGAACTTGGTAATATGATCATAACGTTTTAGGCCATATATAAACCGTACACAGTCATTAAATGCAGTATTAATCTTGCGGTAACACTCAGAATCCAAAACAGGGTAGACACTACAATAAATGAAATGTGGTATCAACAGGGATTTTACAAGTCTCAGCTTTAGATTAATAGAGAGTAGTTTAGCGGATAACCACAGCTGCCTAAGGCCACTATAAATCTTGCCAAGAGACTGTTTTACATGGTCACAGCAACTCAGCTTACTATTTACACGTACTCCTAGGCTTTTAGCTTCCCTCATATAGGGGAAATCATTCCATTAAGGTATATGGGAGGAAGATCGGCAAAGGTAAGATCTTATCTATAACAAGCAATACAGGCAGATTTTAAAGGATTTAGTGTCAATTGGTTTCTGCACGCCCAAGCAGATATATTCAACATGTCAGAGTTTACTCTATCAATGCAGTCCTCTATTAAACCTGTTGGTCGAGACAAATAGATTTGAACATCATCAGCGTAAAGATGAATGTTAGCATCATGAAGTACATCCGGTAGATCATCATGATCATTCCCTATCCTGACCAGCTGAAAGCGACCGGTTAGAAAAGCTTTGATTAATTTAAGCGACGACGATGAAAAATTATAATTTTTTTAAGTTTAGCAGGAAGTAAGCTATGAATAACTGTGTCGAACGCCTTGCTAAAATCAAGCAGTACTAAAACCGTAAAATAGTTACTATCCAATGCTCTGCGTATATCCGACGTTACTTTTAAGAGTGCTGTTTCGCAGCTGTAACCCGATGGATGTCAGGGGGTGAAATTTCATACAATCGAGGAGGGAGAAGATTTGAAAAAATTACGCAAATTCATTTAGATTATTTCGTAGAAATGATTGAAAGAAATTGTCGCATTACATTGGCGGAACTCATTGCTGCATTTCGATAAAAATTTAACGATTCTATTTCAAAAACAACCCTTTCAAAACACCTAGATTCTCTCTTCTACATGCCGAAATACCTAAGGCATGAACCCGAAAAGGTAAACTGCGCTGGGAACAAACAAAATCGAAAAGAGTTTGTTGAATGTCTTTTGGAATTTCAGTCCCAAAATAAACCTAAAGGTTTTTCCAATAAGAGGTGTTATTTTGATATTAAAAAAAAAAACAATGCCATTTTTTGAGATAAATGATCGGATCTTTATTTCATTATAAAGAGGAAGGTATGCCGTTAATAATGGAAAATAACATCAGCCAAATGACCACCACGACCACGCCTACAGGACCATATCCTTTTCATGATAGCCTCACGAATTCCATCTTTGAGGTCTTGAATCGACGCTGGGCTGTTGGCGTAGACCTTCGCTTTCACGTGGCCCCAAAGGAAGAAGTCGCAAGTTGTTAAGTCACAAGATCTCGGTGACGAATTGTGATCACCTCTTCGAGAGATAACACGGTCCAGAAACTTTTCCCGTAAAAGATCAATGGTTTCCTTGCTTGTGTGGCACGTAGCACCGTCTTGTTGAAAGTAAACGTTGTCCAGATCAATACCATCTAATTGCGGCCATAAAAACTCATCAATCATCTGTCGCTAGCGCAATCCATTCACCGTAACTGTTGCTCCAGCCTCATTTCGAAAAAGTAAGGTCCAATGACCGCGCGGGACCATAAACCGCACCAAACAGTCACACGTTGAGCATAGAGAGGCTTTTCAACAATAACTCTTGGGTTTTCCGAGCGCCAGATGCGAAAATTTTGCTTGTTGACGAAGCCATCGAGGTGGAAATGGGCCGCATCACTCAAGATGAGTTTTCGATGGAATTCCGGATCATTTTCATGCATTTCAAGGACCCAATCAGCAAAGACTCGACGTTGTTGATGATCGGTCGGCTTGAGTTCTTGTGTTAACTGAACTTTATAAGCCTTAAGACCCAAATCTTTATGCAAAATACGGTGTAATGACGTTTGTGGAATGCCTAATTCCAAAGAACGACGAGGAATGGACAAACCTGGGTTTTCTTCAACACTTTCGGTTACAGCAGCAATATTCTCGGCTGTTCTTGAGCGACGTGCACGGGTTTTATTCTTCACATTACTAGCTTGGCCCGACAGCTCGAATTTTTCTACCAATTTCTGTATTGCGGTTCGACAAGGCGCTTCACGACGACCCAAAAATGTTCGAGTTTTACGAACCGTCTCTGCCACATTTTCACCATTTTTATAGTGAATTTTAATAATTTCAATGCGTTGTTGAATCGTGTATCGTTCCATTTTTATTAATGGCGTAGTTTCTACTTGTCAAATGTCAAAAAATGACAGCTCCAAAAGTGACATCTACCGAAATAGCGGGCTAATTAAAATAACACTTCTTATTGGAAAACCCTTTATTTTGTTTATGGATGAAACTAATGTAAACATTCATATTTGAAAAACGCAGGGTAGATCATTAAAAGGAACAAGATGCACCACTATAGCAGCAGGTTCAAAAGGTGCTAATGTTCATGTAATAGGATGGATTTGCACAATTGGATTTATATATTATGAAATAAGAAGAGGTTCGTTCAAAAAGGGAAATGCAAAAGCGTGGATCGAAACCTGCCTTCGCCAAGCAATGATTAGACATGGTGAACCAGTTGTTATGGTAATTGACAATTCACCTTGTCACAGTAAAGTTGAAGAAGTTCTATTGAAGCAGGAATTCCATGAAAACAAGATACTGAGACTTGAACCCTATATCCAATGTTTAAACCCCATTGAAAATGGGTGAAAGTTTATGTTGAAAGTGAATTATCAAAAAGTTATCAAGTATTATTTACACCAGAAACGATTTAACCATCAAAGAATATAGAGTAAGAGCCTTAGAAAAACTTATGGAAGAAGGTTTGCAGACAGTCACACCAACAATATGTGCCAATTGCATCGCAAGCATTCAAATAAAAGTTCCTGCTGCTCTTAACTTAGAAAATATGCAATACTAATAAATTGCTTCTAAAATATTTTGTATCAATTTTTTTTTTTTTTTTAATTAAAAAATAAAATTCAAACTTACTATTCTCATATTGAAATTTACTATTCTCGAGTTGAAGTTTGCTATTCCACTTTGAAGTTTCTGCAACTGAAAAGGTATAGAACTATACGCGAAAAACCACTTCAACGATAAAACTTGCACTGATTGGTGCGCTAGTTATGTTTATGAAAATAAATTGAAAAGCATTAGGTGTAGATTCAGAAAATATAAAAAAAATTGACAACAACAAAACCGAGATTGACTGTAAAATTTAAAAAAACAATATCTACATTTGTTATGAGCACCCCAATTTCCAATTCCAGTTATAGAAAAAAAAACCAACATCCAGCAATAGGAACTATTCGGAGAAAAAGATTCTTCAACTGAATTATAAATTCGTCCTAAGAAAAGTTTCATGAATACAAATGTCTTATTTACTAATTTATTCATTTCGAACGATGAAAGCATCGGCTGCTGATTTTACAAATGACAATAGAGAAAAGTTTTCCAACACTATTGAAGAAAACTTTCATGCAAAGAAGCCATCCAAAAGTCTTAGTCAAATGAAATGCTCCTTATAGCAATCACAGAAGATCTGAACAAAATTTCGGAGAGAAATATTTATGTTGCAATTTGAAGTAGATCTACTTAAAGTTTTTGTGAGCTTTTCCTCAAGTTCTTCCAAATAACCGTCCTTTGTGAAGTCTAACTCACACTAACTCCCTGTATGCTTCTGCAAGTCCTCATCATGGACAATTTCTTAATAGAATCAAAATTTTCTGAGAATACTCTCACCGGCGCAACATCAACTGCTTTTTGTTTTCATGAATTATGCTAATTCGGGAATATTGAAAAAATTCCATGATAAAGGTTTGCGTTGTATTTTAAAATTAAATTCTTTTTCAGTAAGCTCAGTTTATTACCGTTACTAGTCTATCCAAAAATATTGATGAACACAGTGCAGAGATTTCTGTTGCATTTCCTGTTCTATTTTCTTCTTCCTCTTCTTCTTCATCCAATAAAAGGAGCACAGATACCAATATTTCAAGTTCCATATTATTATTAGCATCTTTATTAATTATTATATTTGCTCACAGATTGGCAACAAGTGGATTATTGCCATCCACTATTTGTATACTTGAATTTGTTGCCAATCTGTGCTAGTGTACTGTAGACTAGTGACTTCTTTTTTTGATTTGTGTTCTTTAAGTGTTCATTAATTTTACTTTTTGGGAGATAACAAAAATGTTATACCACCGTTTTTGACGATATTCATATCAAGCATTGTATACTGATTTTTTCGATCAGGGCATGAATACGCACTAAAACAACCGAATCAAGAATTTATGTTTACGGCAGCGCTCTAACGGTAAACAAATGATAATGGTTTCGAAAATTTAAATCTGGCGACAAAAGCTTGCAGCATCAAGCTTCAAGTACTGGAAGACCATCGAACTTTGATGATAAAACTTTAATGTCAGTGGTTGAAAGTGATTAAAGATTAACCGGTGGCAAAATGTCACAGAGGCTCCATTCTTTATGGCAGACAGTGCAAGAGCAGAACAATTATAATGAATTCGCAAAACAAATATAATGGAAATTTGAGCAAAACATAACTGTTAAGATCTGTTTGCTGTTCGTTGTTGATCATATGTCAATTCCAATAATTGACATATGATGAACTTTGTTCGCAAATTCGCAACTCACAGAAAATGTCAATTCCTATAATTGATATTCGATGAGCTGCGCCTACAAAGCGCGATGTGCTGCAAACTGAAATTAAAATGGTGGAAGGTAGTGTAGCATTGAAAAATATCGTTGGTTGTCATTCAATTCTTTAATTCATGAAAATTAATATAAAAAAAAAAACTATTCTACCTTAAACTTTATTATAACTCAACCTTATTCAATAATGTAATTAAAAATTGAAAAAAAAAACCTTTCTTTACTCATATTATGACTCAATTAAGAAATTTAAATTTCGCTCTTAATAATTTACAAATTCACGATTCTTACAAAATTCAAGGTATTAATGCTTCACTATTTTATAAATTAATACGTAAATGACTTTATGTCTAATTGTACTGTTCAGGTATGAAATGTCCAATATGACCCGACGGGCATTAATTGTCCGTTATATCAAAAACAGTAAATTGTTATAAAAGTCATTGCTAGAAAATGTGTAATTCATTAAAAAAAATGCTGAAAGTAAATGAAATATGATTAATGTTCACCAATTCAATTTGTTTAGGTTACGACACGTAATCATGAACACTTTATCATGCAATTACTTTAACTGAAACCTCAAATTGATATTTTTGACCAGTACTGAACTCTACCTTGCAAAAAACCTTGTTACTGATGACTTCGTAACCTTGACTTATTTGGCGTCCAATAAAAAACTTTGTGAAAATTCACAACAAATTTACGTTAATTAAATTTTTGAAAAAAACAACAAAAACTTGGAAAAAAGTTCACTGACTACTGCAGATTATTGCATGAAAACTGAACTATGCTTTGACATTTGGTTCACTCTATGGCAACTCGAAGAAAATTAAGAGGCTGAATGATGGAATGACACGCCTTTTATAGAGGAAAATTGTTTCAATTTCACTATCCATAATGTGAAATTTACGATTTATTGAACTTTTATGACTTAATCAGTTTTTTTATAATTTTTATTAATTGTCAAAATGAATTTCAAATTTTTTGGCGTGTATCCCATAAGGAATTACTATTAATTTTATTGATTTTATTTGAATTTTACAAATTTTACCATAACTGATCGACACGCCATTTTTCAGTTCATTCTAAGTCAGTCCTCTCCTAAAATTTGTTGTTTTATCCTGCTCGCGCCGTGGCTCTCTTTTACACTCATTAGTGTAAATGTAATTGATAAAAATCGCGAAATACGCGAACAACGCGAAAAATACTGCGCAACGAACGCGACTATTGAATTCGCGCGAAGATTTCATTTGACGTGTCAAACTTCATGGGAACTTAAAGTTCGCGATGTTATTTTATTTGAACTGTCAAAGCGCGCGCGAAGTGAATTTTATTAAATTTTGTTAATTTAGTAGTGTTTTTTGTTGTGTTTTGTGCATTATCACTGTGGATTGTTATGTGCAGGTAATGTACAATATTTCATGGAATTATTTATGTTTGTGTTGTGATTAAATGTTGGTGGACACCTGTACAGGTGAGCTTGTTTTGGGTGCTTTTCTCACCTGAAATATCCACCAATCTTCTGCATGTACCTGCCTTTGCATGATAATTGTGTTTTTCTTGCTTATTGTGTTGGAGCAGGTAAGTTAATTACTTTGCCTGTATTCTATGTTGTTTGTTTGTTTATTGGTTTTATATGTAGTAAAACTCTTGTATGGCTGCTTGTTTTGTAGATATACTTGTTTTATTAGTCTATTTGTACTTATTAATTTATAATTCATTGTTTGTATTTCATTTTTTAATTCATTTTTTTTTTGTTTCTTTCCACGTCGTCGAGGGATTTTCGTACTTGTGACACACTCCAGGTGTAGGTAAGATGCATTGTTGTTGTTTTTTTACTTTGACCCTTCTCTTTGTAGCTTCGTCGAACAATAACTTTTCAACCGATACTGAGGAGTATAGGACAGCAATTATTGCACACAGATATTATCGAAGTACTAGTAACAAAAATTACCCATAATAATCCAGGCTATCTTTTGGTATGGTTAACATTTGAAAAAAAATCAAACAAAAAAGGATATCTTCGGTTTGGTCCTTTTCGTACTTACATAGGATATATTTTGGCTTGAATAAATAATTGCAAATCAAATTGGTTTTTTTACAGGTATGTAATATGTTGTTATGTTATGTCTATTGGGCTCATTCGAATTCGTAAATGTAGCTTCATCGGTAAATAATACATTATTGAAGAAATTTGTATCTTCGCGTAGGTTCTGTTGAGGCCAGTTGCAAAATTGTGTTTTTTTTTCCTCCAACCACCACTCTCTCCATCACTCTAATTCTAGCATGACTCATCAAATATACTTATTATTATGTTTGAACCTCTTCTCAGACAGCATCTACCTGTTATTAGTGAAGGGTACTTATTATTATTATAATGACTTTATTTTAGAGCTCTATTATTTTATAGAAGTCTTTTGTTCCTGTTTTTGTGTTTTTTTTTTGTGCGTTTTTCAATTTCCGATTATTCATATCATTCATTATTCAAAAGCAGATTTCAGATGTATGTTAAGTTCATATAGTAAAGCTTGGGCTTGCCTTGATAACTTCAGGAAGCTCGTTATAGATTTTGTTCACCGTATATATAAGTCCTTTTCTGATTCTGTTTGTTTTGGGTTGCTGTACTCGTAGTTTTTTTCTATTCCTCGTTCGATGGCTATGTATACTTATGTGTGTGTCTATTTGTATGTTTGTTTTGATGAGTCCACGTGCAACTTTATGAATATATTTAGCTTTTTCAAGATAAATCATTTGATTAATGCTTAGAGTTTTCGTATGTGCGTGCAAGTCCGTCGAAGGTGTTCTCCAAGGCATACTGAACAGGATTTTTAAGGCTCTATTAATTAATCTCTTCACCCAAATTTTTTCCGATTGGATGCACTGACTCCACGCCAGTAATCCATATCTAATATGCGACGCTATATGTGCATTGTAAATTGCAAGAGCTGTATCATTATTTAACCTAGGGCCTCTTCGCAATACACCTAATATTGGGTTGATTTTGGAAGCTATTTCGTCGACATGCCTGCTCCAGTTGAGTTTCTCATCAATATTTATACCTAGATATTTCACCTGAGTTACTCTATCTATTTGCTTGGAGTTAATACTCAATATTGGATAAATCTCAGCCTTGTTTCGTTGTTTAAGCACCATGTAATTTGTTTTATCCTCATTGAGGGAAAGTTTGTTACCATTTGTCCAATTTGTTAATCTTACCATATCATCTTGTAGTTTGTTTTCCAACTCTTGCTTATTTTCGGCGTAATAAATCAAATTTGTATCATCCGCAAATATATGGTACTTCGCCATTAGACCGGCAGATGAAATGTTTTTTATATACAACAAGTATAGCGTTGGTCCTATTATAGAACCTTGAGGTACACCCGTGCGAAATGGTAAGGAAATGCTGAGTGTTCCATTTATCTTAGTTCTAACCTTTCTGCGTGATAAATAATCTTTGATTAGATCATTAGTCTTACCTCGCAGTCCTAGTTCATCGAAGATCTCCAGCAATATCTTATGATCAACTGTATCGTAGGTTTTTCGTAGATCGATAAACACAACGCCCCCATACATACCCACGTCTAAGTATTCATTTATCATGTGCATTGATTCAGTAATAGCCGTATGCGTACCACAATTCTCTTGAAATCCGTATTGATTTTTATCAAATCCCCCACTGGCAGAGATAAATTTTTTTATTCTTGTATCTAATAGTTTGTCGTAGATTTTCCCTATTGTACTTAAGAGTGAGATTGGACGATAGTTACTCGGGTTTGTTGTTCTACTACTGAAATCCCTTGCATCTAATTTCTGAGAAAGGGCGGCCTTTGTATGGTACTTTTTGAGCATCCAGAATCTCGCGATATTTCGCGAATGCTGACGTGAGGATTTCTAGCAATATGTTGCCGAATAATGCTGGTCCTGGATCTTGCTCTCGTTCTATTATTCAATTATTCGCAGTAAGTGTTGCCTAGTTGCGCACCATCTTTCTGGAAAGCGTTCAGTATAACTCCTTACAGTTTTTGCGGCATTACTGTTATATTCCCCGTATGTAATCAGCAGCTCTACAAATTCACTATTTTCAAGGCGCGACATTACAAGAATATTAATATCAAAGATCAAACTTAGAATAAAATTTGCATACTGCATATCACCAATTATCCTATTTCAAGCAAGTTGGATATACTTAGGTATGAGTACATTAGCTACAAACCTACTTAACTATTGTTTGAATTATATTTTCTGGTTTTGCCTCCTTTCCGTGAATTTTCTACTGGTATCTGTATCTATTTGCTTCTGCCTTAGAAGTGTACATTAACAATAAAAATAAGATAATGATAATTTACCTAAAATTTGAATGGGGACAAAATTCCGGCCCTTTTATCTCAGGAATTATGACAACATATTACATACCTGTAAATGATTCACCTTCTTTTTGCGAAGAATTTTCAGTAGGTATACCACTTTTTCTCTAATTTGATTTACAGTCATTCATTGTAGCCAAAATGTATCCTCAGAAAGGACAATAAGGACCAAACAGAAGATATCCTTTTTTCATATGGCTTTTTTTTAAATGATTACCATACCAAAAGATAGCCTGGCTTATGATGGGTAACTTTTGTTAGTAGCACTTCGATGATATCTGTGTACATTTTCGAGAAAAACGGCAAAGGAATGCGGCACAATAGAGTACATATAACACTTTCGTTTTAGTTTTATTCGCGGAATTCAGAAATGTATTCTAAATATATCCTTAATGAGGACGAAAAGGACATTTTTTAAATACATCCTTTTCGAAATCAGTTTTCAAGGACTTTGGCTACGCCAAAGGATACGTTAACTAATGACACGTAACTTTTATTATTAGGACTTTTTCGATATCTCCGCATATTTTCAAGAAAAATGCCGAGGGAACACGTTACGTGGGACACTCTGTATGCATACTTAAATTCCCGTATTTACATCTGAAAATAAAAATATCTTTTTTTAGGCATTAACACATGAATAAATATCTAATAACCTTTTTCGAAATCTTTTCCATCATAATCTAAGTCTTTACCCTTTGAATGTATTTTGTTACAGAATTGCTGCTTGACATGTATTAACGTCACTCAAGAAAACTAAATTACATAATGGTAAATCATTTTAGTTCCTTGGCTCCTTGAATGACATATGAGAAATTACTAAAATGAAAATTTAAAGGATTTGTGAAATGCTTTGTAAATTGACCATAGTTAAAAATTCAATATGGATGTTTCTATAGACGAACAGAATTAAACCTGAGAGCCAGAGAGAGTTAAGTAACATTTTCAGTTCAGGATGCATTTGCAGATGTCAGGACGTGATGGTAGGTAGTCCATCTGTTGTCTTCGAATTCTGGGAAAATTATAGTGCAAAAGGATGCTCTTTGACATTTAATCTCCGGGGAATTTAAAAGGGAAAGCTTTCCAGCTCGATAGTTTATTCTGCAGGGAATACAATAAATCTTCTCCGACTCAACTACGCACACACACACACACACACACACACACATCCACAGATTAGTGTAATCAGTTTTACTCCTTTATCATTGCTGGGCAACATTGTAACTATATACGTAATTGCGTGAGCAAAATGTTTTAGGTCAGGATGTTCGTTCTTATATTGATTAACTGAAGCTGCAATCAATCATTGTAGTAAGTAATTAGTAAAGTACACTGTTCCTACTCTACACGGGAAGATCTGCTGTAGTATTAATATAATACATAAGTGGAGGCTAATGTAAATTAATTGAATTTCTCTGTGCTCCACCTGAAGCCAACATAATGTCTTTTGTAACTATGTACCGTATGTACATATGTATGTAATTCTGTATTATATTGATTGTTATTAATTACAGAAATTGGATACTTTACGATAAAATACGTACGTGGTTTGTATCAAAGGATTTAGAATATATGGAAACTGATTTGGAGTCTTACAATGAAACAATCAAGAAACACTTTGATTTTTTTTTTCACCAAGCAATACACTTTTGTATTATTGAACCAAGAATATGTCAAAGATTACATAGTTGCTGTTAAGTCCCAATGTGGGCTTAGCATAAAAAAGGGGGCAGGTGCCGGTTTTGGAAATTATAAGACATGATTTTCAATTTGACAAAATAATTCACTGGTTTATTGATCACAAATATAAGTCTTAACAGCTAGGCAGTTCAGTACTAAAATCTAATTTAATTCAAAATTCACTTAATCTACTTTAATTCAATTACACTTACTACTAACTTAAAATAACGAGCCTCCACTGGCGAATTTCTATTCCTTATTCTGTAATAGAAAATACACTATTATTAATAAAATCAATTAAAGGGGGTAGGATTTTAGTTTTAACAGAGTGAGCGTCATATAACTGCTATTTAAAATGGCTGGGATCAAGACTGCCGATGTAGAGTGCGGAAAATATATATTAAATTTATTAGTAAAAAAAGGGATTCATGTACTTCCCTTGGTTTAATTGGTTAACCTTCGCTTTACCGAAAAGCATTATATACCGGTATCTAGCCAGGTAGATATACATATTCTTCATACATTTTGTATGGTAAATACGATTTTTAGTCTTAAAATTTTGTGGAACTAGATAAAAACAAGGGATTTACGCTATTTTATATGAGATGGTCCTTATTGCAGTTGGACGAATAGTCTAAAACATATAATAAGAAGTATTTTTTGCAAAATAGAGATAATGTACTTCCATGGTAAGTATATTTCATGATTTAGATACACTTTAGTTTCAATCGACATTTTTTAAGTGAGGAGTTGTGTAGCAAAAAAAAAAACATGAATCCAGATAGGAATTTCGAAGTTTTGAGTTCTTGCATTTATTCTACACTTTTATGTGATCTAGGATCTGCTTATATTTCACATCACACACTGAAGAAAAGTTTATTGGCCCGGCCGCTCAACTCTTATATTTACAGCAATTTTTTGTATTCAAAGACTGTATAAAAGGGCTCATATGAAAGAAGGCTAGCCTATTTTAGGCAAATGCAAGAGGTCGATTCCGAAACGGAGGAGGAAGACGTTGAGTTATTTGAGCGTGTTGATAGCGATGAAGTGAATATTCCTGAGGAGGAAAATTTGAATTTTGATGGTGCAGCAGTCGATGCTGGAGAAATAGAGGTGGAGTTAAATTTTGATGCCGATTTAGATGATGAAACCCATGATGGTGCTGCTGGTGAAGATTCCTCTTCTCATGAAAGCTATTTTGTAAGCAAGGATGGGACAAAATGGTATAAAGAGCCATCGACGTTGTAACGAAAAGGTGCTCACTATATTCTTCGTGATTCATTGTTGAGTGGTCTTTATCAGATCACCAAGAATTTTCCGCAAAAGGATACTTTCTTTGTGTCATGAGTTTCCTCATTACAGGAATTATATATGTATGTAGATTCATGAAGAAAAGAGCCCAAGCAGATTCCGCCTAATGGAACAACAAAAATCCAGATAAAAACGCTTTATATGGCAGTTACTTACTCATGCTTATAATTTCATGCATTTCTGGGCATTTTACTGGGCTGTCATAAATCAAATCAAAGGGGTGCCGGTATACTCTGGAGACATAATTCCTTCCCAATATATTGTGCTACGATGTTTAAAAATAGATTCTAACAAATATTGCGGTTCATTCGTTTCGTAACAAGAGCTACTCTCGAGGAAGTGGATAAAGCTGCATCGTTTACGGATGTCTTTATGATGATCAACTCAAACCTAAAGACATATTACAGACCATATGAATTGATTACAGCAGACGAACAATTATATGCAGAAATGGAATGTATTTTAGGTGAGTCGGTTACTGCATTAAGCCAAATGGACGAAGATTTCACTCCAGATGTCTCTTTAGAAAAAGAAAGAGCTAATCGCCAAGCTTGCATCAAGAAAAAGCCAGTATACGCACAGCATAGCTTGACACAAACAAAATATGAAGGCTGTCATGTTGGTTCATTCTCAATTCAGTTATTATCCCAATGCTAATATTTTTCAGTATTTTTATTATTTTTCTATTTTTCTATATTTTCGTACATACTTTTATTATTTTATTATCCATTAAAATAAATAAATGTTGTATTTACATGTTTTACTGTTTTTCTTGCAAATATTCTGACGACAAACTTCAAACTAAACAAATTTCCATATAAATTTTATGTATCTACCCGGGTAGATACAATTTGAAAACCGTGCATAAACAACGAAATTGAAAAAAAAAAACTATGATGCCGTGCAAATAAAATGATATTCTTTCTATTTTCTCAAACAAACCGAAAATTTAGTCACTAAGTCGGAGGCATTTTGGGATTTGATGAAATTTCACTAAGTTATAAAGAAAAGTAAATCGAAATATCTACCCGGGGAGATATCGGTAAGGTGAAGGTTAAACAAGACTTCAGTGGGTTCAATAGTTGCTTTTAATAGGGACATATGTATATGCACGCATCTAATTCTTATAAAATTAGCAATTAAATAATTTGTATATTGGGAGATTTAATATTTATTACCTTCTAGCTTCTGAATTTTTATAAACTTATCTTCTGTATCTAAACGCTCTCTCCTGTCTTTTTATTTCTTTCGTAAGCTACATTCGTTTGCATAGCTTTATCATGTTTTTGAATTTGAGTTGTTTTTGGATTTATAAGTATCGGAAAAGGAATGAAATACAACACAAAGAAGACGAATGTTGTCAAAGTGAGCTCGGTTACCAAATCCCAAAAAGAAAAATCCGGAAACTAAGATTTTCCACGCCTAAATCTCGAATTGACAAATTCCGAAAAACAAAATCCCGAAACTTAAAGCCCGAAGCTAAATTCTCAAATGCCTAGGCTGAATGTCAAAACCCCAAGAATCAGAATACTGGAAAAATGAGTTACGAGAGAAACAAATTCCGTTTTGCAGCAAATTTTCTTTTAAACATTCGGAAATACTCCAAAAAGAAAGTTAACTGGATCCGTTTAGCTTTGATATGGATATCTGGCAACCTACTTGCTTCAGATTGGAACAAAACTGTTAAATTCAAAACAAAATTATCGACACCGGAAGTGATCGTTACAATACCAAGAAAGCTTTGACAACAAGATTGTCTAAGTGAATTTTGCAAAGAAAAACTTTTTCAAGCAATGTTTCATATGCTCTGTATAGTAAAGGAAGGGCTATACAATTCGTAGTGTCTTCGTAACTAACTAAAGCATGAGTCATCAACACCAATGAAATAGACAAAGAGGAGGATGGCTATATTTTAGCAAAAGTCGAGATGTTTTCATAAACATATAAAATAAAAACTATCGACTCTGAGGAAGTACCGACAACGAAAAAAAAACAAACAACACAAAGAAGAGATTGTCAAATATTCAGCATCACTCAGAAGTATAAAATTTTCAAAAAATCAACCACCAATTGAAACTACCAAGCCATCATTAAAACTACAATCAACTTTTGAAAGATCAGCATGCTTTCATACCAGCTCAATCAGAATGAGGAAATTGATAGGCTTCTTGATAGACATAACACGATCGTTTTGAACAATTTCAACGGAGAGATCATTTGAATGGCAGTTTCGTGATCCACATTTACAATGAGATAACAAAGATCAAGGTCAATTATGCAACACATTCACAAGATATATTAGCAGCGTTCTTTTATACCTGATTTTAGATCAAAGGAGATTATCGATTGACTTGGTATCGAAAACTGTTATATATAAAAAACTGTCACATTTCTATACTTCTGTAGGATAAAAACCGGTTAAATTTTGAAGTTTTGTGAATGTTGAAATTATAGCAATGTGATAATTGTCCTCATTTGCAAAATCATAGTTACGTATACATAGACATTCTTCTAGAACCAATTCAATCTTAAATTTCCAATGAATCAGGCCAATATAAGAAAACACACTTATTATAACCGAAAAAGGAACAAATCTTCCCAGCGGGAAAAAGAGCACTTTAACAGACATGTAAGAAGGTTATTTTGGAAGCTCGAAGCACTTCATCAACCTATCCATCTCTGTTTCATTTTACCATTTAATGCCCGCACAAGGAAGCGCTCTTTTATAGCTTCTCAAAATCGCTCTTTTCTAGCTTCTCAAGAGCGCTCTTTTCTATACCCTCAAGTACGCTCTTTTCTAGCTTCTCAAGAGCGCTCTCATAGATATGATAGAAATCGATCAGAAAAGCACTTCGATAGTAACTAAAAAGAATGGTCTTTACTGAGCAGCGATTTTGAGGAAGATATTAAAATAAATAGAAGAAAATTTAGCTGGCAATGCTTTTTATTAATTTCAATTTTCATTTGCATTATTTCCTTATAAAACGATTTTTGGGATAGCAAAATCCTATAGTCGCATCGATTTTTCATTCTTTACATCTCATTTATTCAATAACCACCATAAAATCTCTCGATGCTTTTTCCTTCACACTGCACAAATGTGTTCTAACTCTATTTTGCATTTGTTCGTGGAAGCAACATAACAGTACATCACCAACACAAGAGCCGAACACCTGAAATTTATCCGTATTAAGAGAAGTGCACATTTTTCTTATTAGAAAAGATTCAAAAGTGCTGCAAATGAAGCGCTGCCGCAGTACCTGCGCCTGACGCAAGTTATAAGCGCATTAACTGCGCTTTTTCTGGAAGCGCTCTTATTTTTCTCGCTGGGTTAATCTGAACAATATTGAAAACTATACTAAAGTCGTTTAGTTTCTAATTAAAAGATCTCAACTAAAGGGCTTTCCAATAAGAGGTGTTATTTTGATATTCAAAGAAAAATGCCATTTTTTTAAATAAATGATCGGATCTTTATTTCATTATAAAGAGGAAGGTATGCCGTTAATAATGGAAAATAACATCAGCCAAATGACCACCACGATCACGCCTACAGGACCATATCCTTTTCATGAAATTTTCCATAACCAAATCGCAAAGTGGCTGCCCTATGTCCTCGATAGCCTCACGAATTCCATCTTTGAGGTATTGAATCGACGCTGGGCTGTTGGCGTAGACCTTCTCTTTCACGTGGCCCCAAAGGAAGAAGTCGCAAGGTGTTAAGTCACAAGATCTCGGTGGCCAATTGTGATCACTGTCGTGCCCCTCGAGCAATTAAAAGACGTTTTTCACGATAACTTATTCTTTATTGACTGAAGATTGAAAACTGCCCTATCTCAACAATGTTAAAAGAAAGTCACGACCCGCACTCTTAATTTTACGCTAACTGAAAAAACGCGACTCTAAACTGAACGCTGAACGGCGAGAATACTACAGCACTCGACAGACCAGTCATTGGTCTTTTATGAACCGATACTCGGAAGTAAGCTTTCTTTGCTCACAACGCGGATGTAAACAAACGACAACAACCTTGTCGTTTGTTCTACCGGTTGCAGCACCTGAGTCGCTTAGTAGTAAACAATCGCCTTACATAATAATTACCATGCGAGGTTAATTATTATTGTAATCGTCGATTGCTCCACTAAGCGCTCATCGCAGCCAGCTGTTGGGCTAATCAGCAAAATAACCGACAGTAGCAGAACAATACCGTGCGAGGTTATTGTTTAGCAATTGCTGATTATTTCGCTAGAATGCGCCCTTGGCTGCTGGAAGAAGAATCTTCCTTATATTGGGCCATAACATCCCTCCCCCCTTGGAAAAACTAGTTTCCGCAGGAAACTAGTCTGAAGAGTGCAACAATCTTAAAATTGAAACTATTTTGGTTCGCGTTCAGTTCAGATTCATTTCCATACTTACTAACTAGCTTTACATTTTTTCTTTTCTTTCTAACATTCCATGTTTTCTGTTACCATTATCTTTGTTTAAATCCATTCCCATTACAAATTTTATACATATGTATCTTCTCTATATTTCATTTCTTACACATTTTTTTTTTATTTGACATCTTTACTTTTTCATTTCTTAAAGTTTCCATTTTTACAGCTTTTCTTTTTCATTTTACTTTCTCCATTTTCTTCTCATATATACTTTATTAAAATTTTTCTTCTCATACATATTTTATTAAAATTTCATGACTAATTAATTCACATGGACCTTAATATATAATCTTACTTATCTTTATATCTAATGTTTTAATTTCTTTCTTTTTTATTGAATTAATAATTAATAATTTTATAATTACACCTTCACGTTTTTATACATTTTTCTGAAAAATTCTCTTTATCTTTATTTTATTTTACTATTGTGCGGGTCTCACAAACATACTATGCTTATATTATATATGGAGTTACAAACACTAGTTACGAATATACCAATTCCTAAGGTTGCCGTATATTTACACAAGTTACATTATTTTTACATCTACAGTAGCTATTCTAACTGAACTAACTGCTTCCCGACGGCGGTTGGTAGGTGAGTTGTGGGCAAGTTGGCTGTTGTGGGGATGACCAGTTCAATGCCGTTGTCAATTTCTTTATCCTCTTGCTCCAGCTGTACCATTTTCGATTTTCTGGTTGATTTCAGTATCGTAGGTAAAGTCGACAGCCTTCTAGTGTTTATTCGATGTTGGTTCTTTTTCCACCGTCTCAAGTGCATGAAGACTCCTATGATAAGTGTCAAACTAATTATACCCAAACCTCCTGTGATGGATGTGGCCACTATATGAATATGGTGAGGCCGGATTTGATGTCTGTTGCTCTCCTCTTCCTTGATATCACTCTGAACTCTCTTAATGTTGACTTCTTGTGCTTTCCACGCCTGATTAAAATTATGCGCCGCCAATAAACGTATCTCGTGCTTTTCTGGCTTCAACGTATCTGTTTTCTTCAATCCTGCTTGAGGTGTTATGCTGTCTCAAGCTGGTAGCTCCGACCGTACTGGTTGCCAGAGAACTTGATTACTGCGAGATTCATCTTCAGAGGTTATCAGCAAGTCTCCCATTTGCAAATGACAGTGTTCTCCGATCGTCAGTACCCCCGTTGACGTAAGTTCTCCTATCGCGGTTGGCGAGTCCCTGCAGTTCACTTCTAATTTTGCTTTTCCGGACATCACAAAAAGCCAATGATTTCTTGTCACCATTTTGACTAAGCTGTCCCATTTGGCCACGACTTTCTCCTTGCATGCTCCTGCGTTGACGTTGAAGCTGCGAAATAAGTTGAGGACGCAGTTGTCACCAATAGCTGTGATGACGGGACCTACTGAGGGCACAGAATCTGTTTATGATCTGCTAAAGTTATAAGCTGCTGGCATTCATGATATTGTTGGTAGTTTAGCAAGGTATACTGTCGCTCGTGGTTGTTTGCTGCAACGAATTCGGCGTCCAGATCATATATATGGTAGCCCTTCTGGTCCATTGCTGTAGGAATTGTATAGACTTTGTACAAGTCGAATAAAACTCTTGGTGGTTGGGGGATTTCTACCCTGACAAACATTTTTTGATCTGCCTGAATAGCTTGTACCTTTGCAATCTGGATCAATAACTGGAAATCTTGGAATTTTTCGTCTAAATCAAATTCTCTGGTAACGTTTGCCATTATCTCAGACATTTCTCGAGCGTGAATTATAGCGGGGTGTAATTTTCCTGCATTCAACGACACCACAATATTGGACAGTGTCTCCTGTATATCGCTAATTTCTTGCAACTGAATTGTCATTAGCGTAATAATTTCATTGATCTCCATTCTTTGCTGCAAATTTGACAACTCATCGCTCTTATTTTGCTGAGCAGCGATGAGGAATGAAATTTTACTCCAGAGCTCCTCATGTTCTGCATCAGCCTGCGCTCGTGATGCATTAAATACGTCGAATGTTGATTTGATTAAAGTCGTCTGCTCCTTCAGAAGGTGAAAGGTCCGATTCTCCCTCCCATCAAGATCTTCAAGTCTGCTATTAATGTCATCCGAGTCGGCCTGATCCATTGTTCCAAAAAGTGTCTTGAAAAGGGACCCCACTCCATCAAAAAATGAGCGCTTCGTACGATGGGATGCTTCCCCATGCATATGATGGCTAAGCTCTTCATTCTGTCGTTCAATTCTGGACACCCAGGTTCTTATTTCCTTCGTTGCCACTTCGCATCTGGTACCTACTCCGATGTGCCTGATCCTGGTACATAATTCTTTGCTTAGGCTGCTGCAATTTTTTGCAAACTCCAACTCTTTTGTTAAATCCGGCATTTCCAGTTTAGTTAGAATCGTCCAATGCTTGCTATAGAAGTTACCTTTCCCACATTCTCGAATAGCACCCCCGTTTGTGTTATGGGTTTGATGCTGTAGTCGGCATTCTCTGCATACAGTGATGTCACGCTAACTAATATTATTACCATAAGCCTTTCCATTTTGGCTCTCCTACTTCTTACCTGTATTCCTTAATCTACTGGCAACCCTCCTAATTTCTAAAATAACCGCTTCTCCTAGTTATTTCTTCTTTTTATTTTATTTGTCTTAATTAATTATTTATTCTTTACCTCTTTTCTTCTTTAGTACAAATCTAGAGATTTCTTTATGCTTTATTTCTTTAAAAACTTCCTATTCTTATTTGACCTATGATCAACCTTCTATTCTTCTTAAACTAGGTGAAATGAACTTGTTAAGTCCCTATGTGGGCTTAGCATAAAAAAAAGGGGCAGGTGCCGGGTTTTTAAGTGATAAGACAGGATGTTTTTTTCAAATAACAAAATATTCACTGTTTTATTTTATCACAAATATATTCTTAACCTAAAAAATTCCAATTCATCAATTCACTTGTCTTAAAATTAAAAAACTTATCTAACACGTACAATTAAATTGTCCAATTAGTTTTTGCGCCCTCCACTGAATATTATTTCTTGATCTGCAAGAAAAAGAAATAATTATTAGTTTTTGACTAATCGAGGTTTGGCTGTTAGAATGAGCGTCAACGAACTGCTCATGTAGGTCAGGGCTGGGGTCAAACGAATCTCCCAGTAAGAATGCTGAAAAAATATGATAATTTCAATACTAATAAATCTGGTTAGTAATTAGGGTGCAATACTTCCCTTAGTTTGGTTAAATCAAAGCTTAATGTGGCTTCAATACTGCCGATCTGCTTTGTCGCTTGGTCAAATCGCAAGTGAAATTCTATTCCTAATCGCTCGCTATTTATAGGCAGAAACACAATGGGAATTGTGTCTGCCGGTGGCGTTGCCATGACGCCAGCGTCGTTGCGTGAGTTTTTACGTATTTGGTTCTCAAATGGCGTCATCGTGTGGATGGTCATGCATTTGGTCCAAGAATTATCCATTTTGGCCCAAAAATGGCGTCATCATACTTTTAATCGGAATACTTTGTTATGTTATGGGCCATCATTTTGATTAAGCCAAATTGTTGGTGACAGCTGATGTAAGTGTTTATTTTGATTTTTTGATTTGTTTTTAATTTTGTTAGTGATTTATTTTTTCTTTAATTTTAGGTGTTGGTGAAATGACTGTCGCGCAGGATTCGGGTCTATTTGATGTGTAAGTATTGTCTTGTGGTAAAGTCTCAGATTGTTTAAATTTTTAAATGATCTGAGATTTTACCATTTGTTGATCTTTTTATGAATGCCAGTATTTGGATTTCTTTTTAGATTCTGCTGGTCACTTCGTGGGATTATTTTATACGTCGCGGGAATTATTTATTGTAAGTGTTAGTTCATTAAATAATTTTATCTTTTTAGTTTTTTGTTCCGAGACGGAACATCCTCCCGCCTCTCGAAAAATGAGGAATTGTGTTTTGTTATATTAGATTGAGTAAATTAATAAATTAATTGTGTGCAACTTACGTTACTGTTTTTTATTTGTAAGCGAACCCTGATTTGTCCTGTTGCTAACTTTAGAAAACGAAGTGTATCTCCGTCCTCTGTTGGGATTCGGTAGCACTTTCTAGCAGCCATAATCTTTAGCCATGGAATGTTTTGGTGTTGGATCTGTTCCCATAGCCGAGGATCTACAACAAAATTGGCCGGCGGCTTTATAAATGCCTTTGATGGTGCTGGAGTCGGATGTTGCCTTTGAGGCATTAAGGCAGCCCCCTTTGGTGATGCCTCCACTGGTACTGTTGATGGTGCCATCAATGCTGGCTTTTTGTGTGGAATGTCATGTGATGTGTCGTGACGCGTTGTCGCTGCTGCCGTTGTTGGCGTAGTAAAGGCCGTCAGTGCTGACCTTTTGCGATTTATATTGTTGTGTGGTGTTGTGCCAGCCACAATTTCAAGAGGTCGTTCTGATTTTTGAAGACTCTGTTTGCGTGCCCCTGTAGGAGGTCTAGCTGGCCTTGTCGGTTTTCTGGTGGATATTTCCTCAGCCAGATTTCTGATCTTTGGGCGTACCTGTATGGCTTCGAAGGGCGGTAAGTACGTCTTCGGGCGCCTGGGCATATCTGTGATACGGAGCTTGTCCTTCAGAGAATTTTCAAGCTCCGGAACGTCGTCGATGTCTAGGCAGTCGTCTAGGTCGGGTAGGCAATTCATTCTCCTAGTGATCATGATAAAGACAACAACAAAAGTATAAAAATAATAAATAAAAGAAAAAATTGTAAGTTGTGAAAAAAGGCAAATAAAAAATAAAAAAAATGATAATTAAGCGATAGAACTTACGAGTTTGTTAATAAAAAAATAAAGAAAAATAAAAATAGATAATTGCAAATAAATAAAAAAATGAAAAAATAAAAAATGGTTAGTTCTTTTGTCGCTGCTGTTTTCTTGTGAGGTTGTCAAATTTTTGGCGCTTTTGGTTAGCGTTGAAGTTTGGCTTGTTTCTTGCTGGTGTACTGCATTATCGGCATTTTATTTTATCATGATTCGAATAGATGGCGCTGTAATTTTTCTTCTGTTGTGACGTGTGGGCAACAAGGTAGTAAATTACTCCTGGCTTTTATTGCTGTTTTTTTGGTTCTTCTTCTATTGGTAATCTAAATAATTTCGTGATCGGACGACAGTATTCTTGTGATGCAGTTTTAACTGTGGCGACTCTAACGAGGTTGTCTGCCGCTGTATGGATCTTTGTGATTCTTCCTAATAACCACTTCGTTGGTGGGCAATGTTGGTTATGAATTAAAACCAAGTCATTAATTCTTAAATTGGTTTTCGTATTTCTCCATTTTGTGCGTTGTTGCATATTGTGGATGTATTCGAGAGACCATTTCTTCCAAAACTGTTCCGTCAAAGTTTGTGCGTACTGCCATCGTTTAAGTAGACTGCAATTTTCTAATATAGATGCCTCTGGAATAGCTTTGATATTCCGGCCTGTCAAGAAATGACCGGGTGTCAGCACATTGTAGTCATTAGGGTCATTTGAGAGTGGTGTCAATGGTCGAGAGTTTACACATGCTTCTATCTGGCATATGACCGTAGATAATTCTTCGTATGTGAGTGTCGTATTTCGTAGTGTTCTCTTTAGATGCGTTTTTATAGACTTCACGCCGGCTTCCCATAGCCCTCCGAAGTGAGGAGCTGCTGGTGGATTGAAATGCCAAGTGATGCCTGTTAATGTGATGTCATTGGAGATGTCCTGTGGGAGCTGGCATGACAGTTTTTGTAACTGGCATGATAGTTCTTTGTTAGCTCCAATGAAGTTAGTACCACAATCGGAGTATAGGTGTCTGCATAGTCCTCTTCTGCTGGAAAAACGTTTGAGGGCTGCGAGAAATGCTCTTGTTGTGAGCTCTGTCACAATCTCAATATGTATGGCTTTGGTAGCCATACATACAAATATACTGAGATATGCCTTTGTAATTTTGGCATTTCGTATTTTTGATGTTTTGATGTCGATTGGACCAGCATAGTCTACTCCCGTGTGTTCGAATGCCATAGATGGCGTTGTTCTTGGGGAGGGTAAATTCCCCATTAATTGATTTGACGTCTTTGGCTTAGTTCGAAAACATGTTATGCAATGGTAAATTCGTTGTCTGATGGTGTTTCTGGCATTTATTAGCCAATACTTATTTCTCAGGGTGTTGAGAACAAGTTGTGTACCTCCGTGCAACGTGTACAAATGGATGTAATCAATGATTATTTTGGACACGTGGTGATTGTTGGGTAGGATCATGGGATGTTTTTGATCGTAAGTTAAGATGGCATTTTCAAGTCTGCCACCTACTCGAATGATTTGATTGGTGTCCAAAAATGGGTTTAAGCTTAATAGTCGACTTTTGGTTGGAATTGGCTTCTGTTTGACTAAGCTTTCATATTCGTCAGCAAATGTTTGCTTTTGGATTAGTGTGATAATTTTTGCTTCTGCCTGTCGAAGTTCATCACATGTGAGATAACCATTCTTGTGATTTGTGGTTGTCTGGCAATTGAAGCAGAATCTTCTACAATATGCGATGATGCGTATGAGTTTGGGAAATGACGAATACTTGTTTAACCAGTCGCTAGGGTTATCTGTACACATCAGAGCCTTGACTTGTCGTGACTCAAGTTCAAAACACTTGTTGGTTGTGTGTTGTTGTGGCCACCTGTCAGCATGTTGCTGAAGCCAAGAGGGGCCGTTCCACCAGAGCTCGTAGTTACTGAGCTCGGTGGGGTATAAACCTCGAGTGGCGCAATCTGCCGGATTATCCTTTGATGGCACGAAACGCCAGAGTTGTGGCTGGATGTTCTCTTGGATTTCTGCTACTCTATTGGCGACGAACGTTTTCCATCGCGTCGGATGGCTTTGTATCCAGGACAACGTGATCTAAGAATCGCACCATGCGACGGTTGTTATGTCTTGTAATTTCATGTCGTTTTGTATCTGTTTTAGAAGGCGTGATAAAATGAGAGCTCCACACAATTCCAATTTGGGGAGTGATGTTGTCTTTGTGGGAGCGACTCGTGTTTTGGATGTCAGCAGCTGAGTTGTGACCGTGTCATTTTCATTGATTATCCGTATGAACACGACGCTAGCGTAGGCCTTTGTTGACGCGTCACAGAATCCATGTAGCTGCATGTTTTTTATTTTTGGTGCATATTTTATCCATCTAGGTATTTTTATGAATTTGACATCTTGGAGTCCCTTTTGATATTTCGTCCACTCTTGAGTTAATATGGGTGGTAATGGTTCGTCCCAAGCATATCCACCTAGCCATAGCCTTTGAATGAAGATTTTCGCAAGTATAACGCATGGGGCTAGCCATCCTAGTGGGTCAAATAAGGCAGCTGTCTCTGACAGGATGCTTCGTTTGGTGTAGCTGTCTTGTGCTACTGTTGGCTTAATAGTGAAGCTAAATTCATCTGTCATGGGATCCCATTGTAGGCCGAGAGTTTTTATCGTATTTTTTTCTGACAGATTTAGGATGGGTTTGACTTCTTGATCTGTTATCGGAATGTTAGCTAATAATTCTGGACTATTTGCTGTCCACTTCCTGAGGTTAAATCCTCCTTTGCTTAGAGTACTGATGAGTTCCCTTTGCAGTGATAAGCCTGTATTAATGTCGTGTGCTCCAGTTAATAGGTCATCCACGTAGAATTCTGTTCTTATACTTTTGGCAGCGAGTGGAAAAATGTGCTCTTCATCGTTGGCCAGCTGATGGAGTGTTCGAATAGCCAGATATGGAGCTGCTGCTGTTCCAAATGTGACAGTTGTCAAGCAAAAATCCTTTAATGGCTCGTCTGGGCTATCCCTCCATATAATCCTTTGGTATTCTTGATGGTTTGGATGCATGTGTATCATCCTGTACATTTTCTCAATGTCGGCTGTTAGTACGTACTTATATAGCCGCCATTGTAGAATGATGGCCCACAATGTGGGTTGTATTGTTGGGCCTACTAACATTTGCTGGTTTAATGACTGGCCGTTGGATGACCTGGCTGATGCGTTGAACACGACTCGCATCTTTGTGGTGGAGCTTTCTTTGGTGACTGCATGGTGAGGTAAATAATAGTGCTGGATTTGGTTTGCTCTGGCCATGCTCTGTTCAGTTTTTATTTGACTTGACGGGATTTCTTTCATGTGTCCCAATCGTTGATATTCCTTTATGCATGCCTTGTATTCGGCATACATTTCTGGATGCCTTTTCAAACGTTGCTCTAGCTGAAAAAACTGTTTTATTGCCATGGGTCTAGTCTGCCCTAGTTCTGGTCCGTTTTCGTTTTTGAAGGGTAATTCGACTAGGTAAGCTCCATGGCTTAAACGTCGATGTGAGTTTTTGTATTTTTCCTCACATAATTGATCATCGGGATGGATCACTCTTTGTGGAATTTCCTCCAATTCCCAGAATTTCCTTAGTTGTTGACTCAACTTGTCATTGTCTGTCACTTGTACCGTGAGCGCATTAATGTTATTGATGCTGTCACTTTTTTTGGTTTTACCCATTAGGATCCAACCTAGCTGAGTGTGCTGTGCTGTAGGTTCTCCTGGTGCACCCTTAATGATTCCGTTTTCAATTATGTCGGCGTATATGTCAGCTCCTAGTAATATGTCAATTGGGCCGGGCACGTAAAATTTAGGATCTGCTAGTATTAGATGCTGCAGATAGGGCAATTTGCTGCTGTCTATCGTGTCAGCTGGTATGAAATCTGTTATCTGCTTTAATATGAATGCGTCTATATTTGTTTCGAACCTTGTATGGAGTGACATTAGTTTAAATGACGTTTGTGCTTTTATGGAAGCTGTTTGTGTTTTGCCTAACCCTGTCACCTTGATTTTGATAGGGTTTTTCGGGAGTCTCAATCGTCTACTCGCCGCTTCTGTTATAAATGAAACTTGAGAGCCTGAATCTATCAGTGCTCTCATTTGGTGTTTTTGTCCGTTCGGCCCCTCAATGTGAACGAGAGCTGTTGACAATAATGCACGGTTGACATTTGTTATGAAAAGTGAGGTTGGCTCATTACTGCCACTAGGTTGGTTAAGCTTCAGTTCTGCTTGCCTCTCGTTAATGTTGGTTATCTCGTTTTTTGTTTCCGGAGATTGATTTACGTGTAGTAACGTGTTGTGTCGTTTGTGACATTGAAAGCACGTTTTTTGGCTGGGACAACTGTGGATGTTGTGTCCTGAGGCAAGACAATTTTTGCATAGCTTGAATTGCTGCACGAATTGTAGTCTCGCTGTTGGCGATAATTTTTTGAACGCCGCGCAGTGAAACAGCGTGTGATTCTGTTTACACTTGACGCATGTATACGATTTGTTCATAAATGCATATGCGTCTTTATATGTATGTTTTGTTGATGACGGGTGGTCATTTGTAGTTGTGGTTTTGTAACCACGACGATTTTCTACCTGATTAGGAGACCTTGCTTGTCGTCCACAATCTAATGGTTTCAAGTTCTGACACCCTTGGAGGGATTCTAGAGTACGGAAACGTGACTCTAGGAAAGTTGACAGATCGGCATATGTCGGTATGTCAGTTTTACTGCCTTGGTCTTGCTCCCATAGCTGATGCGTTTCTGATGGAAGGCGTTGAACCAAGTTGTAAATTAGTATTGCATCCCAGTGCTCAATGGGTAGTTCTAAATATTTGAGCTCGTGTAAGCTCTCTTCTGTCTGGTCTAAGAGAGAGCGAATAGCATGGGCAGACTCTGTTCTTATTGGTGTCTGATTTAGTAAAGTTTTTAAGTGTGTGTTAACTTGAGCCCGCTTGTTGTTATATCGTTTTTGTAGTAGTTCCCATGCCTTTACATAATTTGCTTCTGTGACTTCAAACTGACGTAATAAGCGTTCAGCTTCGCCAGTGACGCTGAGTTTGAGGTAGTGTAGCTTTTGGACCTTGGATATATTTAGGTCTGTGTGAATTAATGAATTGAACAAATCATGGAATGTCCGCCATGACTTGTAATTACCGTCAAATGTCGGTATATGGATTGGTGGAAGCCGCGTTTCTGGCTTTGATAGTCGTACTGACTGAACTCTGGTTTCACTTGTGTTTGTATTGAGAGGTATTGCTGGATATGACTCTTCTAATTCTTCTAGTAGAGTGGATAAGAGATTTATATATATGAGTTCGGTTTCCTCATATAGTTCTCCTTTGGCATACTCGCTTTGAGCGCCATCTTTGGTAGACCAGATTGCTATATGCAGATCTGTGAATGATTTCCAGAGTTTTTCTAGTGAGTCTATGCGTGCTGCATAGTATTTTTTGCCTGCCTTGGTATCACTACCTGCCTTGGAGTGATTTTTGGCGGCCTTCTTGATTTGATCATTAAGAGCTATCAGTGATAATGTCAAACTAGCGATATTCGCCATCTTGAAAATCCTCCTGTCTTATCCGGCTTCGAAAGGACCAATGGTAAGTCCCTATGTGGGCTTAGCATAAAAAAAAGGGGCAGGTGCCGGGTTTTTAAGTGATAAGACAGGATGTTTTTTTCAAATAACAAAATATTCACTGTTTTATTTTATCACAAATATATTCTTAACCTAAAAAATTCCAATTCATCAATTCACTTGTCTTAAAATTAAAAAACTTATCTAACACGTACAATTAAATTGTCCAATTAGTTTTTGCGCCCTCCACTGAATATTATTTCTTGATCTGCAAGAAAAAGAAATAATTATTAGTTTTTGACTAATCGAGGTTTGGCTGTTAGAATGAGCGTCAACGAACTGCTCATGTAGGTCAGGGCTGGGGTCAAACGAATCTCCCAGTAAGAATGCTGAAAAAATATGATAATTTCAATACTAATAAATCTGGTTAGTAATTAGGGTGCAATACTTCCCTTAGTTTGGTTAAATCAAAGCTTAATGTGGCTTCAATACTGCCGATCTGCTTTGTCGCTTGGTCAAATCGCAAGTGAAATTCTATTCCTAATCGCTCGCTATTTATAGGCAGAAACACAATGGGAATTGTGTCTGCCGGTGGCGTTGCCATGACGCCAGCGTCGTTGCGTGAGTTTTTACGTATTTGGTTCTCAAATGGCGTCATCGTGTGGATGGTCATGCATTTGGTCCAAGAATTATCCATTTTGGCCCAAAAATGGCGTCATCATACTTTTAATCGGAATACTTTGTTATGTTATGGGCCATCATTTTGATTAAGCCAAATTGTTGGTGACAGCTGATGTAAGTGTTTATTTTGATTTTTTGATTTGTTTTTAATTTTGTTAGTGATTTATTTTTTCTTTAATTTTAGGTGTTGGTGAAATGACTGTCGCGCAGGATTCGGGTCTATTTGATGTGTAAGTATTGTCTTGTGGTAAAGTCTCAGATTGTTTAAATTTTTAAATGATCTGAGATTTTACCATTTGTTGATCTTTTTATGAATGCCAGTATTTGGATTTCTTTTTAGATTCTGCTGGTCACTTCGTGGGATTATTTTATACGTCGCGGGAATTATTTATTGTAAGTGTTAGTTCATTAAATAATTTTATCTTTTTAGTTTTTTGTTCCGAGACGGAACAGAACTACTCGATTTTTCTAATTAGTCTTTATTATTTCAGCAATTATATTTAAAAACAACAATACAAATTCTTCTCTATTAGCTTTTCTTTTTACTTCAACATCTTTTCTCTTATTACTTTTTTACAAACTCTTTTTTTTATTACTATATTATTCGATCTTTTTAAGTTTTGAACATTTAACTATCTTGAAACATGCAATATTCTTCTTCTTCTTTTTAATTTCTCTTTTTTTTTCATTTCTATTACATATATTACGTATTTCTTGTTCCTTCAATTTTTTTCTTTCCACTTGTCCAATAATATATTTTTTTTTAATCTTTTTTTTTTTTTCTTTTAAATGTATTGTACCTTTTTGTGTCTTTTGTGTAATTTCTCTATACTTTTAATGTCTTATTCCTTTTTTTTTGTCGTTATTTAAATAATTAAATAACTATTTTGTCTAATTTCTCTAAATACCTACATATATGTTTTTTTTAACACACGTTTTCTTACCTATTATTCATATAGTTGTCGCGTTGTTTCAGCCTCCAATAAAGCAGGCACTAAACTATCCTTATATCTTCTTGCGTTTTCTTTCTTGACCTGTAAATCTATAAAGCTATGTCATATCATTTAAACTTAGGAAAAGTCGCCACTCAAATCACTTACAAAATTCGAAGGCCCCTGTTGAAAAGTTCGACTGAGCATCACTTTTCCCGGAAACTTACCAACATTTTCCTCATAAGGTGTCATGAAAGTTGCAGTAGAATTCCAATGTCCTGCACGACTGCAGTTTCGATGCCATAATTTCTTCTTGAATTCTGTTCTAACCGATTTATTCCTGTATTCTTGAAATTTAATCTTTCCTCTTCGCCAAAGCCCGCGAGCTTGCCTTTGTTGTGAATAGAAATTTTTCCTACCTTCATAGCTCCATTCAGATCTTTTATTAGAGAAATTTTGTGGCTTTACAGGACAGGCTCTTGCATTAGCGATTCTTACAAATGCAAGTCTGTCCTTTAGACTATTTCCGTTCTGTTTGCTATCACTGCGGTGACTGTTCAACCCTTCGGCAGATTCTTCGGTTATAGGCTTGTTAAGCTCCGAACTTTCGTGAGGTGTGATATAGATCTTCTCCCGGCAGGGCACCAGAAATGGGTCCTGTAATGTAGGTACTATTTTTCCTGTCATGTTTATTTTTTCCTCTTCTATCCTGGCCTGGAACAGATTTCCTTGACTGCTTCTCTGCCAAGCTGTGGGTTCCACTTTTACGCAAGCTGCGATATTTTCACAAGAATCATTTTCTTCCATGCTTTTGCTTGCTTCTTGTATCAGCAACTTCATATTTACGCAGTCGATAATAGCTCTGCCACTGAGGAAATCCATTCCAAGTATACTATCGGCTGGAATTGAGTCGGTATCACTAATGGCGTTAAATTCGCAGACATGTTGACTGTTGTCTATCTGTAACTTCGCCTCACAAGTTCCTATTGAACTTCTAGCGGATCCGAACAGTCCTCCAATTCTAATTTTGTGATGTGTTTGTATGGGAGTATTCCTTTTTATCCTATTAACCTTAATAATGCTACAGGTGGATCCGGTATCTACTAAAAGTCTTAACTTACCTTCTACTGCTATGTTCGATGGAACTGTTATAATGAACTTACTCCGAGAATTTAATTTTTCACTGGCCTTCTCTGCTAAATATTTTCTAAGGCAGTTCTCCGTATAGTGATCCCATGTGTGGCAGAATTGGCAGTAAAGCCCCTCCTGTCGTGAATGGAATTTTCCACAAGCTTCTTCTATTATATCTGCGACTCTGACTTGATGTATTCGGCCGTTGGATGCTTCGTGCCTATATTGCTGGCATTCCCGAGAAATATGCCCCATCTGTCCACAACTGAAGCATTTGATAGACCTGGGCTGACTGCTTCTGAGAGGAGTTCCTCGGTATTCTCTTACATTTGACTGAGATGGCCTCCCTGGCTCTTTCTTGGCCAACCTGGGCTCCCATGTATTCTGAGGGATTCCGCTGTTACTCTTAAACATTTCCCCTACTCCTGATGGCCGAAGTTGAAGACGTTTTGCATCCTTCTCGAAGTAAGTCGCTTCCTCACGCACTGCCTCCAGAGACTCGAACTTCCTTCCCGTCAGATGTACCTGAGTGGCATGATTAAGCACACCACCCTTGAAGGTTGCCACTGCATCAGACTCTAACTCCGCTATTAGTCCTCCGTCTTTGTCCGGGTACTTTGCTGATACGGCTGTCTTGATCTGGCTCAACAGTTCCTTCAATCGGTCCGCAAATTCTCGGATGTCTTCACCTGGTCTTTGTCTGCAGGCCACCATCTCCGTTCGCAATTCACTAAATGACTTCTTCGGCATATAAGCTGTTTTAGTTATCAGTTGCAGAGCTTCAAAATCTTTTGGTTCCTCTGAACTTACCAGATAGTAAGCATCATCTGTCAACCGATACTTCACACATTTCATAAAAATGTTCTGCTCCTCAGGCTTCAGTCGGTCGTACAAATCCTTGCCGCAGCTTAAGAATCTGTACACCTCTTTCACCAGTTTTGGAGACCGATCTCCGGAAAACATGGGTACGTACTTGACGACCATATCCATCACTTTATCGTGTATATCCACCATTTTTATGTGATCTTCGTTTGATTTTCCACTTTCCTTATGTCTTATTTCCTTATTTTCCTTTACGCTAATTACACTGCCGCCTGCGATCGAATTTTGTTTTGACTCCGACTGATGGTCCCAAAATACTAATCTTCTTGGTGACCACTTCCTGCTGTTTCCTTGGTTGCTATTGTCCTTGGTGGTTGACTGGCGTTCCTGCAATTCTATCGGCAATTCCCGTTCGAGTTCGGCCGCAGTCTGCTCTGCTTCCTTCAATTGAATGTTTAAGGTATCTACCTTCTTGACCAGAGCTTTAATTTCCTCGCGGCTATCCTTTAGTGCCTTTTCTATTGTCCCTTCTTCTTTTTGAATAATGTCGAAGGTTATAGTCACCAAAAGATCCACAACTTCTCCTTTCGTGCTTGTTTGAGTGGCTGTTTCTAGTTCCTGTAGAATATTGTTGAGATCTCCACTCGCCACACGTTTTTTCAATTCTCCTGTTAAATGATCTGTGATATATTGCCAGTCTCTCTCATAATACTGAAGCTTTGTTTGGCACTGCTTCAATTCTTCTGATTTATTTTCCAGTTCCTGCTCCTGTGACTGGAATTGCAATAATTGCTCCCTGGTCAATACATTAGACCTCCCCACTGACATAGATGTATCTTGAACCCTATCTTTATCTACTATTGCAAACGCGAGGATACTTTAACACATTTGATTAACGAAAAATCATTATATCACAAAACATAAATGCCCACGATTATAATAAAATACGCTACATGGAGAATTTTTTAGAGACAGTCGAGAAAACGTAATATTAATACGACAATTAAAGTAAGTGACAAAACTGAAGTTTACCCCTTGAAATATGTGAAGGGATTTATCTGCCAAGCAGTACGCGAGTTTAGTGGAAGAGTTAAAGAAGATTTTAATATTAGTAACACAATACACAATACATTTAGAAGAACACAAACACTGTTCAAATGAAACGTCTTAAAATTATAACTTCCTTATAATATTCATGAAATTGATCTATCATACGCCTCTCACAAAAATTTACCTTTAAATAAAACAATTTCTACTTTTCTTACTCTTTAACTATCGTTTCTTTATCTTTAAAACTGTATGTCTATACAAGACACAATTTTCTCTTAAGAGCATACTATCAATAAGCAGCGAAAATTTAATCCCTTCCAACAACCTAACATTTAGAATACCTAATTACACAAATCAGAACTATAACAACACTTTTTTGTTTCCTATGTCGCCGCACAATCAAATTTCACTTTGAAATGTTCTAATAATAACAGTCGATAAATAAAAATGGAGTAGCTGAAAAAAATGTTAAATAAATGGCGAAGCCAAATGAGGCTTTGCACCAATTTAATTAACGTAGTTTAAGAAAAAATGGAGCAGCTAAAAAAAAAAATGTTAAATAAATGGCGAAGCCAAATGAGGCTTTGCACCAATTTAATTAACGTAGTTTAAGAAAAAATGGAGCAGCTAAAAAAAAAAATGTTAAATAAATGGCGAAGCCAAATGAGGCTTTGCACCAATTTAATTAACGTAGTTTAAGAACAAATGGAGCAGCTAAAAACAAGCTTAACTCCCAATATATAAAAATTTTAAAAATTCAATACCTTTTTAAACCGGCTGCACCAAATTGTCGTGCCCCTCGAGCAATTAAAAGACGTTTTTCACGATAACTTATTCTTTATTGACTGAAGATTGAAAACTGCCCTATCTCAACAATGTTAAAAGAAAGTCACGACCCGCACTCTTAATTTTACGCTAACTGAAAAAACGCGACTCTAAACTGAACGCTGAACGGCGAGAATACTACAGCACTCGACAGACCAGTCATTGGTCTTTTATGAACCGATACTCGGAAGTAAGCTTTCTTTGCTCACAACGCGGATGTAAACAAACGACAACAACCTTGTCGTTTGTTCTACCGGTTGCAGCACCTGAGTCGCTTAGTAGTAAACAATCGCCTTACATAATAATTACCATGCGAGGTTAATTATTATTGTAATCGTCGATTGCTCCACTAAGCGCTCATCGCAGCCAGCTGTTGGGCTAATCAGCAAAATAACCGACGGTAGCAGAACAATACCGTGCGAGGTTATTGTTTAGCAATTGCTGATTATTTCGCTAGAATGCGCCCTTGGCTGCTGGAAGAAGAATCTTCCTTATATTGGGCCATAACATCACCTCTTCGAGAGATAACACGGTCCGGAAACTTTTCCCGTAAAAGATCAATGGTTTCGTTGCTTGTTTGGCACGTAGCGCCGTCTTGTTGAAAGTAAACGTTGTCCAGATCAATACCATCCAATTCCGGCCATAAAAAATCATTAATCATCTGTCGATAGCGCAATCCATTCACCGTAACTCTTGCTCCAGCCTCATTTTCGAAAAAGTAAGATCCAATGACCCCGCGGGACCATAAACCGCACCAAACAGTCACACGTTGAGGATAGAGAGGCTTTTAAACAATAACTCTTGGGTTTTCCGAACCCCAGATGCGACAATTTTGCTTGTTGACGAAGCCATCGAGGTGGAAATGGGCCTCATCACTCAAGATGAGTTTTCGATGGAATTCCGGATCATTTTCATGCATTTCAAGGACCCAATCAGCAAAGACTCGACGTTGTTGATGTTCGGCCGGCTTGAGTTCTTGTGTTAACTGAACTTTATAAGCCTTAAGACGCAAATCTTTATGCAAAATGCGGTGTAATGACGTTTGTGGAATGCCTAATTCCAAAGAACGACGAGGAATGGACAAACCTGGGTTTTCTTCAACACTTTCGGTTACAGCAGCAATATTCTCGGCTGTTCTTGAGCGGCGTGCACGGGTTTTATTCTTCATATCACTAACTTGTCCCGACAGCTCGAATTTGTCTACCAATTTCTGTATTGCGGTCCGACAAGGTGCTTCACGACGACCCAAAAATGTTCGAGTTTTACGAACCGTCTCTGCCACATTTTCACCATTTTTATAGTGAATTTTAATAATTTCAATGCGTTGTTGAATCGTGTATCGATCCATTTTTATTAATGGCGTAGTTTCTACTTGTCAAATGTCAAAAAGTGACAGCTGCAAAAGTGACATCTACCGAAATAACGGGCTAATTAAAATAACACCTCTTATTGGGAAATCCTTTATAACAAATATTGTGTCAAAAAACGTAACCCGCAAGAGAAAACAAGGATAAAACCTGGAATCATCATAAGACATTTGGTACCATACCTTGCCTAGATGAATAAATGAATTTCGTATGGTAACCAGTCTGTAAAATTTTGATTGTTGAAGTGGTTTTTCGCACCCAATGCTCGAACGGTTCATTCGGCAGTAATTTCATAGGATTTTATATTCTAAAGAGCATTTGAATACAGTAAAAGCGAATGAATAATCCGATTTCTCTCATTTTATAACTACAATATACAATTTTTTTTACAAGACACTCAGCCTGACGGACAGACAGACGGATAGACAGATAATTTCATTATCTAGGTTATAAAAATACAGGAATTACCTTATAAGTAAAAGTTATGGAGTCCACCACATGCCTAAATAACCTGGAAATTTCATTGTCATCTGCCCCTCGTCTTCGACACTATTCGATGCAAAGCATCAGGCTTAGAGCTTATTCAGTGAGAGCAGAACGAAGTATGTAGTAGCTTTGAGGGAAATAAAGCAATTATCTCAGATTTTAATGTAGATATCATCAAATGGTTTGTGTATGAGTCAAACTTATTTCATTACAACAGATCTCACCACTGTCGGCCATGCAATTTTACTTATGTAAGGACTCGGTGTAGGAGTCGGCCCACTGCCGACGCAAATCCTTGATACTCGCGGTTTTATGGAATCGATGGAACTGCTGCTTTACATGTTGTGGGTGGTATAAATAGCAAGTTAGCTAACTTGTAGTAACGGTTTTATAAAGAATGCTGTGTAGTTAGATAATCTTTTAAGTGATGTTACAGTTCTGTTCAAAGTAAACCAAATAACAATTCCAAAGAATTGAATTTTTTTTCCCACCAAAGAACTGCTGAGAGGTTTTACTTTTCCCCTGAAATACAATTCAATTACCGATATTATTTCTTTACCACAGCTCATGACCGTTCCACTAGAATACCGGGAATACCAATGTTGCCTTACAGTCCTTGAAACATGGGTAAATCGAAGATTCCTCGTAGCCGCTAACAAGCTACGGTGATCGTCACTCGTCAGGACCTTGTTCGTACACATCAATATTCGACAACGATACGTAGGACACAAACCTATATCAATTGAGTACTGCAATCAACATTCCGTGACAATATCCTCAGAAGCATCAAATTGTACTAATATAACTCCTCTTAAAAGAAAACTTTCTCTCCTTTCATCTGTTCACTCAATGATCCAGTTTAGACGGGTCAGTACGCTGCGTCTGCTGATCGAAAACTTGTGTGTAAGATTGAGGTTGGGGCAGGCATGCAGCATCACCCTAACAACAGATTTCGTGCGGCAGAGGCAGCATACCCATCCGTCTAAAGTAGGTCAATCGAGTTCTATGACACAAGCAAGTATGAAAATTTGGGTTCCCACTTCCCAGATATATTAAAAATCTATTCACTGAATTTGATGGATATATGAGGTTTTGTGGATCCAGCTAAAATGCAGCATTTTTCGAAATCTATAGATTTCGTATCAACACCGTGTAATTATTTGAAATAATTAGAATTACCTGACCTTTTTTCTTTGTTTTTGTTATTAAATAAAAAAAATTTTTATTTATTCCGGACTGGAATCGAACCTACACTTTTAGAATCGGTCAATGATGGAGAATTGAAGAATTTTAAGAATTTTTATTTTTAACGATTCCAAATCAAATTATAAATACAAGAAGAAAAAACAACCGTCTCATCCGGGGTTTGAAACCGGGAAAAATTGAATTTACAATTTATTTGTGCGCTTTCATCGTTACTGGTTAATGCCAGCTGAAAGCAACGTGGCCTAGTAGGCTAATTACAAATTGATAAATGCAAGAGGGAAAATCATCTGTCTCGTTAGCTCAGTGGAAAGTCCAGTCGCCCGGCAAGCGGAAGGTCCCGGTTTCAAACCCCGGATGAGACGGTTGTTTTTTCTTCTTGTATTTATAATTGATTTGGAATCGTTAAAAATAAAAATTCTTAAAATTCTTCAATTCTCCAAAAAAAGTTTTACCTGATCGCAGTTTAAAATGCCATTGGCCCATCTAAAACAGATCTGAAAAACTATACTTAATACAAAACACAATTCTTCCCAAATAATATTGTTTTAAACATTTTAAGCACAAGTAAAAAATAAGTTTGGAGTTATAAAAAATCAGCTCTATCTGGGGTAAACTGTTTTTGCCTTTTTGAATTTGAATCAATAATTTACAGAAAATTTTACTGTACAGGAAATAAATCCACAAAATTATGTCTATAAATTTCATTCCTTAAGTGACTTTATAGCCAAGTTATAATCGTCTGTTATAATGAACATTAGTATTAGGTATGTAAGCTTCGTTTCGAATATAAAAATACGGGGCTTATAATTTTAAGCGATAGGCGTTCATTCATCTTTTCTCCTCTGAAATAGTCTAAACATCGAACTATCCCGACATCGAAGAAGTAAATTTTGTTATCAGCACAACCTTTTCACTTTACCCGAAAAGTATCATTTTACCCTCAAAAGAGTAATAAAATTCACTTGCCGTAAAATAAGCTTAGAAAGTTTCATGTACGAGCATATGTAGGGATGCATGTTTGCATATATAATGAATCTTGTTTATGGGTTTCGGTTGGGAAAACATAAACGCCAATATGGTCATGGCTTGAAGCGCTTATCTATTATCCTCTGAAAACGTTATGGTTGTTAAGCAGCATCAGAACTTCTTTGGCATGGAAACTTTTAGAATTCAGATACTCATAAATATTATAGAGACCTCTACATGGAGCCATAATTTTCCTTTCTTTCGGTTAAAGGGAATCTTTAGTCGGCCTGGCGTTATACTCCGGGAATATTTATAAATACGATTATTCTCGTAAAGCTGTAAAACCGGCTTGATAGCTTTTTATTATGAATGAAGAATAAATATTTTTTGTGGTAGTGACAACAAAGCTGAGACAAATATCATAAGAGCTTTTAATTAATTATTTATTTATGTATTCATTTTTTGCAATCAATAAAGTGAGTCTTATATCCTGGGTATATTGATCTTTTGAAGGAAGAGGTTGGGACTATAAATCCGAAAAACAAAATGTGGAAAGCAATTTAAAAAAAAAAAATATTCCAAAACGTAAAAACGCGGAAATGCAAAATCTCGAAAAAATACTGAAAATTTCTGAAAATTCAAAATCCCGGATTTATTTAGGGTCAGGTAATTTCACAGTAAATCGAATCGGATCCGGTATTTTGAAATTTGAAAAAAGTTGGAAATTTTATTTAGTATGTGTAACATTAAAAGTTTTTATCTCACAATCTGTACATCGCATGCCATGAAAAAATGGTATTTATTTAAGATGCTTTGAAATTTTTGTAATTTTTCTGAAAACTTGTCGTCAAGGATAATGGATACTTTTTGTGTTTCTATGATTATATCAGCTTTGTTTAACATCAGATTACTTGTTCTTAAATCGTTTTAACTTTGAGTCTATTTTGGCCTATTATGTAGCAGTCTTAAATATTCAATGGATCATTTTGTCAGATCTTTTCATTCAGTCTTACTGTATTACCTATTTAGTAAGCTTGAATTTAAATGTAAGAGATTCCAGTTAGGACTCTCAGCATGGAAAAACTTTAAAGTATTCAGGTGTAAGTCCTTCAAGATTTTGTTTACATTTTGAGAGCAAAGTGGATGAGGTATGATTTCATTTGTATCAGTAGCGTGCATATTTCTTCATGTGTAGGTCTCATGTCTGATATATCTGTATATATAGAATATAAGAAAACAATAATACACAGTAAATAAAAAAATAAAAAAATAAAAATTAAAAACCAGAACTACCAATGCTCATTTATATTTCTGAATTTTTGTTTAATCTTAGTTATTGATTGCAATAAATATTTTTTTTATATGTGTACCTCTAGCTATACACACAGATAGATTTACATATTAATTGAAGTCTCCATAATAAACTAAGAATGATGGTAATAAATCAGGAATTTTTTTAAAAATCCACAAAATCGATTTTCCTTCTTTTCGTATTGAATGCCGGAAAATGTCGCATTACGTTCGAGCCACTACGTGGTGCCTTTCGTTTTATCCATACGAAAATTCATTAAGGATGTCCCACTTTTCAGCTAATGCTTTCGTTTTAAGAGTCTTTTCTATAGTTGTACCGTGAATTTCGTTTAGAAAAATTTTCTTGCCAAATAATAGTTACACTAGAATTTTATTGCTGAAAAGTACTCCAATGATACACTTCTGGTACGGTAAAATGGTTTCTTATCCTTAAAATAGATCTATGAAAAAATGTTATAAATCATTTAAAAAATTGGATTACTACCCTGCACTGCACTTGCGTAAAATCGGAAGATTTTTCTGGGTCATAGTCATAGTCTTGAATTGCATTTCAAGTGGATTTTGTGTGTCTTAATTTTTAGAGTACATCTAAAGCATGGATGCATAAGTCACAAGAATATAAATATTAAACAACCACTTCATATCATACTATAGAGGCAGTAATTAAAAAAACAGGGATAATTTGTGTTCGGAAGGATCTCTACGTTGGATTTGAATCAGAATATGCATTTTTTGCAAGAGAGTAGAGCTCAAGATAATCTACTTACTGAGAAGTGAATTTATAGGAAACACTGTCTTTCAAACAAGTTCTTACAGAGAGAATTTCTTATGGAGGTCGACATGGAACTTTGAGTACCCACCTACACACACGACTATAAATTATCACTTGGAAATTACCCCATACTAAAACAGACTATGGGAAGCTGCTGTAAAGTCAGTAAAATTTCATTTTAGCAGAATGCTTTGATGAAATATACTTACTCTTTCTTTCTAGGAAATGGTAAGGATTCTTTAAAAACTAGAGTCTTATCGGAAAACAATCATCATGTCGCTAAGTGATAATATTTCTCCCAATAACAGTCAGGGTGGATGCAAGCACTGACCGGATCCAATTTCCCACCGCCGCATCCCACTATATCAATATTTTTATCAATCTCATCAAAGTGCTTTATATACCTACTCGTACTTCTGATATCCAATTATAAAAGTTTGTTTATATACGAGTATTGACTACTCACGCTCTTCCTAGATGAGGGTGGTTAGAAACCTATTCCCGGAAAAAATTTAATTACTACGAACCGGTAAGCGGATTTTGGAATATCCCAGATAACAAAATGGAACATGTTCCAAACAGATACCTTTTGGACACAGACGATCGGCTCCAAATCGGCGAAAGTATTTCATTTCATAGAAATGAACTCTCTCTCGGTTATGAGACTCAGGGCAACTAAGTTGTAATATGGTGGAGAATACAGAAAATTTTCGTATGGCATTTAGTTAATTTCTAAAATACTATATATAGTGAACAATGAAATTTTTATATGGCAACCCTACGAATGAGTTATCCGATGAATTTTTAAGGTGTGTGCATAAATTTCAGCTCTATAAGTAAACGCATTCTCAGTTATCGTGAGGATAGACAGACGGACATGCAATCAAAATAACTTTTAATATTATGTGTGGGTGGAGAAGTGTAGTGGAAGATGTCTAGGCTTATGAAGACTGACGTAGAAAGTGATCTCCACTTCGTCAAAGTCTACATCAAGCAATAATGTTTGCCACAGTTAGATGTGACTAATTTGGGGAGGCTTAATTTGTAAGATTTACGAGATAATCAAAAATTGTATTTACAGAAAATTGTCGCCAATGACCACTGATCAGCTGGGTGCTTCAGGCGATGCCGATTTTAATGTGGAATAAATCTCAGAAAAAGATTCCCTCATGGTAGCAGTAGAAGAAAGTCTCAGTTATGTTCAATGAAGGGGGCAAACGGATGACGATTATAACAACGTAAAAAGGTACTCAAGCTGAAGAATAGAATCAGTACCACCAGTTAGCGATGTCATCGGCGAGAGTTAAAAGAGAATTACTTTCAGCTACCCAGGAAGGTTAAATGCATCGTCTGCCATAACAAAACTGGTATCAGAGGCTGAAAGCGTGCTTGCTAGAGCGGACAGGCTGGTTCCTAAGCAGCAGCAATGAAGAGAAGGTGTAAGGGGGTTAAGAGTATTTCTTCAAAGTTTTTAATAAAACTATTTTAGAACATCTGGAAATAAATAATAAGGAAAAATGCCTTCGCGGAAAAATGTGTGCTACATTCATTGGCCAACGGTGAACTAGCTTGAGTAGACAATATTTTACCGAAGCCATTAAAACTAGACTCGCACTTAACACCAGATATACTTTAGATAATCCTGAAAAGACTATAAACTTCAGTACATTTCCGGCACAAGAAAAAAGAAAAGCATCAATGTCAAGTTCCGAAACGGAAGAGACCCAATTAACTGTCATAACGGTAGAAAATGCACGATAAAAGGCAGCAAGCAGAAATTAGTAATGTTAACAGCTTGATCATGCTGGAAAATATCTACACAACCCGTCTCCCAGACTCGTGGAATACAAAAATGGGTTCTGCTCGCTTGACAGAAGCTCTATTTGGAATGCTCCGCAAGGCAAGGTACTCCTCAAAAAGTACAGATCAAAACTATTTCAGGACAAAGTAGGCAAACTGGAGCAAAAGTTACAAAAACCCAAGGCAATGCGAATCATCATGAGCACCATTTCTAGGATCAAGATCGAGGACAACAATATGGGTTTTTAAAAATTTCTGTTAGCCTGGTAGCGTACCGTATCGTAGTTACCGAAAGGTATTCATAACCTGCCATTTGCAGATTTTTGGAAACAGGCGTATGTGTCAAATTTTAAAAATTGTCTGGACAGATCTAGTTTCGAATCAGGACAAATTCGATAAAGAATTGGGAAAAATACTGGAATAAAGGAAAAAAACATTCTGAAGCAATGGTTCGATTGGAAGACCCAATGAAACCTCATCGAGAGGTCATGCACTGAATAAAGAAGAACTATATAAGTAGAAATCGTAAATGCTGGAAATTTCGTGAGTGAACTGATAGTTGTGGTCCAGATGGGTTTAGAAAATGTGGTGCCTATTCTTTGTTGGTGGCAAAGGACGAGCAAATGATATCTTCCCATATACTTTTAAAGCGTATATTTGACAGTATGCACAGGCAAGAATGAACTCATAAGTGGAAAATTCAATGAATTTAGAAATTCAATTATAGTGCACAAATATTGAACTTTTCGACCCAGCGATTAAAGAAGTCTCATCAGTATGGTTATCTCTAATCGCTTGCCATAGAATGAACTCGTCCCCCAAAAGTAGGTAAGGAATCAAAAAAGAAGTTTCCTCATGCTCCAAGGAGGACTTTAACTGCTGTCATTACTAGTCCTAAAGAGCTTTACTTTAATCTTTTTTATATGGTTGACAGTGATATTATAAATTGCACAAAAAGAAGTCAGTTATTCGGAGAATTTCAAAAAAAGCCCACAATTTTAAGCGCGACTTCAAATCGATAAGAATTCAACTTCAAATTTTTAAATATAAAAAAAACAAATTCATGTGCTATAAAATTTGAGGGAGTTTGTAAGGTACTCTTACGATTCGAGTTGGTAGGACTTGCTAATGCCCTATAAATGAGCAATATATTATATTGCAATAACACCTAAAACCAGATTTAATCAAAATACCATATTTTACCTTAGAATACAACTGTTACACATTGATAAGATATGCGTTTTCAAAATGAAACAAAAATATATTACCGAACGAAAATAAATTACACCGTCTGCATTACTTGAAGAACAGACCTTGTTTAAACAGAAAGTTCATTAAAATTAATTAATATCTTGAGCTATGTAAATAAATAAGGATCAGTTACCTCCACATTTAGCTAGCATCAATAAGACTGGGAGTATGTATGTACGGTTCTTTCGCTTGTCTCTTCGACGTCTCAGCAAAGTTTCCTTTTCTTGAAGAATTATTTGAGCATCTGCATAACAAACAACATAATGAAGTCTGTTTTGATTTTTCTTGCTCAAACTTTGTGGTTTGAATCTGCTTGTGCGGTGGTACCACATGTACTTTAGTTTGAGATTTAAGATTCAACCAGAATTATGTTAGTCTTGTTGGGGGATGAATAAATAAGTAAATATTCTGCGCTACGCTTTTCATAGTGTTCCAAATAAAAATTCAGTTTTCCTACGGAGAGGGACGAATAAATTGTAACACTCCTTTGTCGACTTATTAGTTTCGTTGTAACAGAACCCTTTTATGGCGATTCAAAATGATTTTTGCCATATATTATACTGAAAAAAATGTTGAGTTTACAGCAAACGGTCTAGCAGAACTGGCTGTTCATATGGCAAATTAGGTACTGACCACAAGAAGAAGGTGGATCCTGGGAAGGCCTCCAGCTTCCTATACAGATCGAAAAAGAACACGTGCCTGAAGAACTAAACTGACTTGAGCTGGACAATACAGACACATTGGAAAAATCACGGAAAAGTTTAAGTAATACCTCAACGTAGAAGAAACAATGGGAAATAAATATAAATAATGAAGCCATTACTACCATATCAAGTGAGACTATTGCCATCAGCTATTAGAAGAACGAGAAACAGTTCACTTACATGTCATTATCATATACTAGTAACACCCAGGCATATATGAAACTTATACCAGCTCCATTATCAATAGTGTCGAATTCCATCTGCATTCTAATCACAGGCTCAGAAGTGTTGGAAAAAGTGAGAAAGTGGCATATAGAATTTGACAATGTTTGGAAACCGTCGATGTTCTTAAAAGGAATAGAAGAAGCTGGCGGATTAATACAGGATACTACCCGACAAGTACTTCCTGAGTTATTACAAAAAGAAAGCGCTCTCCTAATGTAGAAACAATAACCAGTACTGATTCAATTGGAGCGAATTCGTAGAGGAAGTAAAAGTATTGCTCCTTTCTGTTAGCCTTTAAGTCAACTGAGCTGACGAGGTCAGAGCTACAGTACAAGAGTCCAGAGAAAAAGCCAGCGAGGTAAGGCGCCCAGTAAGACAAATGGGATCTATTGCCGTTGAATGAATGATGGAATCGATTCAAATACGAATATGATGTACCGATTTCGGATTCAGACGCAAATAACCGGACTAGTAATCAATTCAATTTCCATTCGAAATACATTTTTGAATCTTCCCTAGATAACTTGTGCGTTTCGATTAGTCGAAGAGGTCGTGAAGCAATACGGAATAAAGCCTTAGTTGTAAGTTTGACGTGGAAGTGTAACGTTGTTGAGGTAAGTGAAAAATAAGGGTTAATAGTCTAAGTAGAAGCAACGAAGACGTTAGGTATTAATATCATTAAATAATAATTAATTTGTTTCCACTAAAAAGCGTCCAAGTCTGAGAAATTGAATGCAGAGAAGAAATAAAAAAACCGTTGAAAGCTGCAAAACAAAAATTTAATAAAACCGAATGACTAACGCGACAAAACATAGGCCCGAAAAAAATATGTGCGCTTCAAAATGACTGAATTTCTTTTATTTTTGTATTTTATTATTTTATATTTATATTTCTGAGTAGATGTAGTAATATAATGAAAATATTCTTTTTCGGTGAAACCAGAAATTGTAATATCAGGCATTGAGTGCAGCCATCCCACTTATCGCTTGTATGATTTGCATCAAAAGTTTATTTTTTTTTGTTTTTTGTTTTTTGGTATGGGAGATCTAAATCTCTAAATACATATCATGAAAATTATGTAAGCAAATAGTCAGTCATAGTCATTCAACCTCAATCTATACCAATTGTATACCAATACATTAATCTATTTAAAAATTGACTCTATACCGGTTACAAATAAATTCTGCGTCACTTATGAAATATATTTTCAACGATTCAAGAATCAATTTGTAATCTATTATAAGATCAATTTTCTATTGGGGAATGCTAAAACCAATCCAAGAGCCAGAAAAGCGGACATTGTCCATATAAAATAATTAATTTTGACGCGAAATAGAATGGATTCTTCGATATCTAAAAATTTATTCCGTATCTCAGAAGAATTGATTCATGTCTTACTGGGCATAATAAACGAAATTTTAGGGTTAGTTCTTCAGCCAAGTTTTCTTTGTATACCAAGCTGGAGGTCTAGTATGGAAGTCTTCTCAGCATCCATTCCGTTCTATGTCTAATTGGTGACGGTCTTAAGATGTTTTGAATTTTCATACAATTCGCTGTGTAAATACCTAGGTTGCCAAATTTATTTATATCGAATACCAGGGGTACATCGACGTTTCGAAACTCAGAACATTAATTTAATTCTTTCTATCACTGATTTGATTGTTTACTGCCCTAAATCAAAGTTGTGTTTTCTACTCTACAGTTGTCCTGTTCTTCCTTAAAAGTACTCATTTTATATATAATAAATAGATAATACAAATTTCAAATACTAAAGTCTTGCGGTTGCGCTTGCCGCTTACTACGCTAAGATTACTAAACGAAACAGAAGGGTAAGGATTAGGTTATCGGTCAAATTATGGGAGGCTTAGTTGTTCGTAGGATAAACAGCTTTTGCCTGTTTTATACATTAATCTGTAGTATGGGGATTTTTTTTTTTTTAATTTCGATGAAAATCTCTTATTACACTCAAGAAGAAATCATTAGTATGGGAAACCAAGATCATAGACGAACTAGTAACATACAAACACTGGGAACGTAGAACAAAAACGAGAAACGCCTCACTCGAATATAAAATCAACGAATAAGATATTTGATACTTCCAATATACTGTATATTGAATTGCCAATGAAAGTGCTTTGAAACAGAACTTTGTTGTTTTCCATTGTCTTAAAGTTTTCAGCAAACTCTTTTAATGTCAAAATATCTGCCTATAATTCTACAAAATGAAGTTGAATGGTTGAAATTCTTAGTTTTGCAAGCCATCCGAATATATAGATGGAATTCAGAATTCAGAATTCATAACTGCGCTTATAATAACAGTCCTTCGACGTTTAAATTTCTCTATGATTTCATGTCGTCTGAAGTTAATTTTTATAATCTCGACGTGTTCAGTTTTGGGTTAAATGGAATCGAACTTAAGTTTAAGTTGAAATATGATTATAAAAATAATTGTAGTGGAAATATCTATTTAAAACCATCAATAATAACCCACAATAAGCTTAAAATATTCCCAAATTGTTCGTTATGGCACTAGCAGACCCAAAACCAAAAATTAAAAAAAAAAACAAGGAATATTCTCTGTATATACCAAGAAATTATCCCAATTAACATTAATATGATCTTCCTTTAGTAGAAAAAAGGTTCACTCGTCAAGGTCCTCCTTTGTTAGCCACTTTATATGAATTATTTACTTTAAGTATGTACTTTCATTCATTCATTATATAAAACCAGACCAATTTGCCTACAGCCTGCAGGAAAGGGCCTATTTTTATTTATTTTCTGCTCCAACAATCACTTTGTAGCGAGGTATTCTATTAAAAAAGATTTGAAAAGATAAAGAACTTTTGTGCCTAAAACTCATCCAATGAACTTCAAACTCAGAGTCAGGTCTCCAGGTCTCATCTGAAACAAACAGGCAAGCAAAAATCTTTTTCGAAATATTTCATATTTTCAGGTACGAGCAAATCGTGGGCCCCCTCATACTCAAGATGATGAGGGTTAGAATTAATTTTAATTTCGGGTTCAGTAAATTGAAGGATATTTGAGCTAAGCAAATACGGATGAAAATTTTATTCGGGGGAATTGCGCATTTTAATGATTATGATTGATTTTGCTTACCTAACAAGGGGGGCAAAGTGCGGCACGGGGCTGTATTGTTGTACTAGGTACACAGGTAAATTAAGGTAATAATTTTGTTTTTAGAAATTTTCTCAACCAGTAATTAACGCCTCAGATGATAAACATGAAACCAGTATTTAACAATAAAGTGGTTTTGTATATTATGTATGTATGCAGAAAATTTTATGAAAGCGACTCTGAAGCTGATTACAATTCACTAAGGTAATTTAAATTAGCGAACATTTTATGGCAGTAAATTAATTAAAATTAAAATTATACTTGTACTTTGGAAAAAGAAAAGAAAATATTTATTATTTTCTCATGTCGTTGAAAAAACGTAAGTGAGAAAATACGGAAAAGTTTCTATGCAGGATGTTTACAAGAATGTAACCTGATATGCCTGTTGTTGTGGTTTTAAAATATTAATTTTAAGACGACAAGAATAATTGTATGCATAAACATGCAATTTGACTGGGAGAATTATAGCAATATATATACGTACTGTGTACATTCGAAGAAGAAGAAGAGACTCTATGTAAATAAGTAGACATGCAGTGCCAGTGGAGTGTGTGCCTTGATAATAAAGTACAATTTACGCCTAATTGCATTTTATTGACCGTGATGATGAATTTTAAATGAAAAAGAAATTGAATTTAATTGATTCGAATAACTTTTTTTTTTCAAATCACCATATATCAGTATATTGAGGTATTGACTTTATGGTTGTGACTCGGGACATTCGGTACCTGAGTGACAAGACTGGCATTAGCGTCATTGAAGAGAAATAAACAATTTTGAATTTTGATGTAATTTGCAAAAGAGAGTCGTGACTTTTTGATGGCGTTAGCGATCATGTGTCAGCTCTGGTAAGTTACCACATTATTAGAACTGATCGCCGATACTCTTCAAGCGATGGAGTAGCCATCTATCTTCTCAATAGTTTACATAGGTAGATAGACATTCTCATCTTCAGATGCTGTTAGCCTCCACGTCCACTTTCTGCTTCTGCAAGAGTTCCGTCAATTGTCCCCTTTTTGATATGCTTATCGTTCTTCCAAGTAAATATTCATTTAACAGTTTGTATGGCGATTTTAATACAGATTTGCTAGCTAATAACAGCCAAGGCCGTTTCTTCCTAAACTTCTTCAATAGATCAGATCCAGCCGTAGTTAACAGTTGTCGCACATGTTATCATCCGCTCGATAGTTCTTTACTTGATGTTATAATTACAAATCGAATAGATTTTCTGGTTGGTCACTACTAATCTCCTTCGCCAGGGATATCTTATCATGATGGGACTTAACTAGTGGCATTGAGGCTGTTTCCTTTAATTCTCTCTATGAATCAGCAGATGTCGATATTCCAATTGAACACATTAATGCTATCGTATTATCCATATACTAATGGGGGCAAACCCATTACAATACAATACTATACATTTATTGGCCTTGTACAGAAGATTACAAAATCTTATGACGTAAAATTAGGTGGAAAAGAAATCATAAGTAACATTACAATTTAAGCAAAAATAAGATAATGATAAAAATAAATATAATAAAAAGTAAATAAATGAATAAATAGGAAACAAAAAAGGAAATCCAAACATGAAAAAGAAAAAGAGAACTTAGAGATAAATGGCAAAAGAAAAGAACAACAATAAAAAATAGGTAAATAAATAAAAGTACAACAAATTAAAAACAAAAGAGAAGACAAAAAATAAATAAAATTAAGAATTAATTAAAACAATGCAACAAGAATTTTAAGAACTGAGAATAAATATCAATCACAAGCTAATAACTAGTTAAGGTAATCTTTGACTAGCTTAGCAAAGGTCCAGCCGGAACCTGTCCGCTGAATTAAGTTTGGAAGAGAGTCCCATTTTCAGGCAGCTTGGACGAAGTGAGAGCGCGCACTGTACCTAGATGTACATCTCGGGACAAGAAGTTGAAGACCTCTATTCGAGTGCAAGAACTGTAGGCTTTCGGAGATATATGCAAGGGATTTAGTGTAAATTAGCCTATGAAGGAAGATAAGCCTCCGACGAGTCAAATAGGCCTCTACAGAGCTACGGAGCAGGGACATAGCAAGAGCAGATACACGAGCGCTCCGAGGAAGTTTATAAATATAACGGATAACGTCGGTAAAGGCTACAGTAAATTTTTTATGACAAATAGAGTCTAGTTTGCTAAAAATAAGGCTCCCATAGTTAAAATGAGGGAGAATAAGAGTCATCGCCAGTTTCCTGCGAAAATTCACAGACAGGCAACTGGAGGAAATAGAAAGTTGACGAAGACTGCCATAAATTTTCCCCATCAAAGCGCTGATGTAGTCGCAACAACTAAATTTCGAATTGAGTTAAATAACCAAATTCTTAACTGACTCAACATATTCGAGCGTGCAATTATTCAACCGAACTGAAGGCAAATCAGATATAGGGAAAGCGGTTCTATATACTGGCAGATAGTAAGACTGGTTTGGGTTAATGGCAAGCTCATTATCCATTGCCCATTCGTGCACGTTCTGTAGATCATCATTAATTCGATCAATACAGTCCTCGACCAGGCCTATGGGTCTACTAGGTACAACTGAAGATTATCGGCATACAAATGCACAGAAGCGCTATTCACAACAGAGGGGAGGTCATTTATATAGAGGGAGAAGAGAATAAGGCCTAGAACCAAACCTTGAAGAATACCAGCGTAAAGGGACAATGGAGCGGAGATAGAATTCTGCATTTTTACAACATGCACACGATTCGAAAGGAAAGCAGAAATTAACCTAACGGCCAATGAGGAGAAGCAATATTTTGTGCCCAGTTTGCAGGTTAACTTGACGTGACTCACCGAATCAAAGGATTTACTGAAATCGAGAAGGACCAGTACTTCTAAATGATCATTGTCAAGAGCCTTATGAATATGAATTATATCCAACAATAGATACCCGTGGATGAGCAAATGTATTAAAAACCTCATGAGTGTGCGACAATATTCGTATGAACTCTGGAAAACCTATAAAACGGACCTTTTATTGAAAAACTTTAAATATCAACGGAATAAAACTACCCATGCAATTCTTACAGCTAAACTAGACTTCTTTTCGGAAACTTAACCCAGCACTTCCCTCGCGAGCGCTTTTGCAAAATATCAGAGATCTTGGAGTGAAACACTTATTTTTCCACCTGTTTTTATAATTTGATTTTGAATCGTTAAAAATAAACGTTCTTAAAATTCTTCTATTCTCCATCTTGAACCAATTCTAAAAAGTATGGGTTCGATTCCAGTCCAGGAAAAATAAAGTTAAACGCTTATTTGCCTTATGCAATATTGACCCTGGTGAATGAAATGAATACTTCGTTTTCTCCATTCAATGTTGTACTTGATGATATAATCGGGTGATTTCTACGCATTATATTGCGCCTTATAGTACCTATACCTCTTTTCACGCATATAATAAATACTTGTATAATGACATCCAAATTTCCGTCTGTTTCGAAATATGCAAAAGTAGTTCTAATTAATAAGCGCCTAATCTTCGAATTAACGAAGATTTTCGCTCAATTAGCATACTTCTTTTTTGCTCGAAAGTTACTGACTGAAAAATTGGCTTGCAACCATATCTTATTCTTTGTGAATAAAAAGAGATTACTCTTTTGGACTTTTTACCGGGTTAAACTTAATTTTCTTCAAGAAAGAATTTTTTGGGATATCTCCGGTATATAGCAAAAGCTAAAAAATGTTCTAATTTGTTATTTCATCACACAACCCATTAATTTTTGATGACAAGTTTCAAGTCTTGGTTTGACTCATCAACAGGTCCCAAATAGCGAAATTGGGTGATTAGAAAAACAAATGAAAAAATGAAAAAAGAAGAAAGAAATGAAAAGTTTAAGAAAAATAGAAAAAAACAATTTTTTTATTTATTAAAAAAATTTAAAAAATTTTAAAAAAACAGATTCATTTGAAGCGAATCGAACCTGTATACGCCACGCAGTGGGCTGAAAAATGAAGAAGAAAAAGGAAGAAGAAGAAGCGTTTCGTGTCAGCAGAAAACCTTCCACTCATCGGTGCAGCTTGGTTTTCTGCCTGCTGCAGACGCTTGAAAATAGATCAAACCGATCTCTTCTCATATAAACTCAGAATAAATTCTGGGTGTGAATTATATGAGGAAAAAACACTCCTATACAATCCCAGGAGGAATAATGAATAAAAAGAGATTACTCTTTTGGACTTTTTACCGGGTTAAACTTAATTTTCTTCAAGAAAGAATTTTTTGGGATATCTCCGGTATATAGCAAAAGCTAAAAAATGTTCTAATTTGTTATTTCATCACACAACCCATTAATTTTTGATGACAAGTTTCAAGTCTTGGTTTGACTCATCAACAGGTCCCAAATAGCGAAATTGGGTGATTAGAAAAACAAATGAAAAAATGAAAAAAGAAGAAAGAAATGAAAAGTTTAAGAAAAATAGAAAAAAACAATTTTTTTATTTATTAAAAAAATTTAAAAAATTTTAAAAAAACAGATTCATTTGAAGCGAATCGAACCTGTATACGCCACGCAGTGGGCTGAAAAATGAAGAAGAAAAAGGAAGAAGAAGAAGCGTTTCGTGTCAGCAGAAAACCTTCCACTCATCGGTGCAGCTTGGTTTTCTGCCTGCTGCAGACGCTTGAAAATAGATCAAACCGATCTCTTCTCATATAAACTCAGAATAAATTCTGGGTGTGAATTATATGAGGAAAAAACACTCCTATACAATCCCAGGAGGAATAATGAATAAAAAGAGATTACTCTTTTGGACTTTTTACCGGGTTAAACTTAATTTTCTTCAAGAAAGAATTTTTTGGGATATCTCCGGTATATAGCAAAAGCTAAAAAATGTTCTAATTTGTTATTTCATCACACAACCCATTAATTTTTGATGACAAGTTTCAAGTCTTGGTTTGACTCATCAACAGGTCCTGAGTTTATATGAGAAGAGATCGGTTTGATCTATTTTCAAGCGTCTGCAGCAGGCAGAAAACCAAGCTGCACCGATGAGTGGAAGGTTTTCTGCTGACACGAAACGCTTCTTCTTCTTCCTTTTTCTTCTTCATTTTTCAGCCCACTGCGTGGCGTATACAGGTTCGATTCGCTTCAAATGAATCTGTTTTTTTAAAATTTTTTAAATTTTTTTAATAAATAAAAAAATTGTTTTTTTCTATTTTTCTTAAACTTTTCATTTCTTTCTTCTTTTTTCATTTTTTCATTTGTTTTTCTAATCACCCAATTTCGCTATTTGGGACCTGTTGATGAGTCAAACCAAGACTTGAAACTTGTCATCAAAAATTAATGGGTTGTGTGATGAAATAACAAATTAGAACATTTTTTAGCTTTTGCTATATACCGGAGATATCCCAAAAAATTCTTTCTTGAAGAAAATTAAGTTTAACCCGGTAAAAAGTCCAAAAGAGTAATCTCTTTTTATTCATTATTCCTCCTGGGATTGTATAGGAGTGTTTTTTCCTCATATAATTCACACCCAGAATTTATTCTGAGTTTATATGAGAAGAGATCGGTTTGATCTATTTTCAAGCGTCTGCAGCAGGCAGAAAACCAAGCTGCACCGATGAGTGGAAGGTTTTCTGCTGACACGAAACGCTTCTTCTTCTTCCTTTTTCTTCTTCATTTTTCAGCCCACTGCGTGGCGTATACAGGTTCGATTCGCTTCAAATGAATCTGTTTTTTTAAAATTTTTTAAATTTTTTTAATAAATAAAAAAATTGTTTTTTTCTATTTTTCTTAAACTTTTCATTTCTTTCTTCTTTTTTCATTTTTTCATTTGTTTTTCTAATCACCCAATTTCGCTATTTGGGACCTGTTGATGAGTCAAACCAAGACTTGAAACTTGTCATCAAAAATTAATGGGTTGTGTGATGAAATAACAAATTAGAACATTTTTTAGCTTTTGCTATATACCGGAGATATCCCAAAAAATTCTTTCTTGAAGAAAATTAAGTTTAACCCGGTAAAAAGTCCAAAAGAGTAATCTCTTTTTATTCATTATTCCTCCTGGGATTGTATAGGAGTGTTTTTTCCTCATATAATTCACACCCAGAATTTATTCTGAGTTTATATGAGAAGAGATCGGTTTGATCTATTTTCAAGCGTCTGCAGCAGGCAGAAAACCAAGCTGCACCGATGAGTGGAAGGTTTTCTGCTGACACGAAACGCTTCTTCTTCTTCCTTTTTCTTCTTCATTTTTCAGCCCACTGCGTGGCGTATACAGGTTCGATTCGCTTCAAATGAATCTGTTTTTTTAAAATTTTTTAAATTTTTTTAATAAATAAAAAAATTGTTTTTTTCTATTTTTCTTAAACTTTTCATTTCTTTCTTCTTTTTTCATTTTTTCATTTGTTTTTCTAATCACCCAATTTCGCTATTTGGGACCTGTTGATGAGTCAAACCAAGACTTGAAACTTGTCATCAAAAATTAATGGGTTGTGTGATGAAATAACAAATTAGAACATTTTTTAGCTTTTGCTATATACCGGAGATATCCCAAAAAATTCTTTCTTGAAGAAAATCTTATTCTTTGTGTCTGATCAGTCTCTTTTATGTGTATTTCAATCCGGCTTCCGCAAACTACGTAGTACAGTTGCAGCGCTTTACATCTAGTACAGACTTGTGTCATTGATCGTTTTATTCTATTATTCTATTTTTTTAAGGGATTTGACAGTCTATATTTTAGTGTGTTATATAGTAAACTTAAAACACGGTTCCTGTTTTTTTTTTTTTACCTTATAAATAAGTTTCAAAAAGTTGTCAATGCTTCCAGATATACACTTATCTTCTGAGGGGTTCCACAGGGGTCAATTCTTCGGCCGTTACCTTTCTATTATACATTAGCTATTTGCCGGAAGTAATTCGATGTAACAACATCCAGTTGTATGCCGATGATAATCAATTTACCCCATCTACGTTACATGTATGAACAATGTTATCGAATTGATGAGCTGTGAATTTGGAAGGGTGTCTAACTGTTAGCATACTTTTGTTTAATGCACCGAAATCCCACGCAATCATAATTTATCTAGAAACTGACGCAAGCATCTTTGCAAGGTGCTGCTGGCATACCTATGAGTCTCTCAATAATCTTGGACTTGTCTTCAATCGGACGCTTAACTGATACCTACAAACAAATAAAGAGACAAATAGGTAATGAGTGTGCGGTATACTTCGAAAGCTTTAGCTTTTAGCGAAATACACTCCTTTTGAAATCATGTGATGTACCAGCAATATGAAACGCCTGCCTGGCAGAGTACTATATGATTGGGTAAATAAAAAATACCCACATCTCCAAGACCTCAAAATTTCAACTGCTAGATTTTTATGTGTGGAAATTTTTAAATTATGAACCTTTTGAATCACAGATAGATTCAAGAGAAGTCTTCATAAGCCGAATTAAAATGAGTATGTTAAGAAAAAATAAAACATAGGAATATTATAATCACCAAAGGTCATTGGTTCAGTTCAAATTCTCCTAGAAGAAGAAATCTTATGCAACCTTGCCGGTAAATAACAAAACTTTGTCGACTTAAAGTACGTTTATTGAGATCCTAATATATACTACAGCAAAGCACAGTCACCATTTATTTATTTATTTTATAAAATTATAAATAGATTACTTTTACTTTTATATTTTAAATTTATCTTAACTAGCACTAAATTATAGTCTTTGTGATTTAAAATAAGAAATAAAAATGCCAAGTAATATTCAAAACAAAAACACTCAAATCCAAAGCTCTCAAAACTAACTCAACTGAAATTTTTCGAAATTCGCTTTTCAAAGTGAAATAATTCAAAATTAGAGCACTTCAAATTTTGAATCAATTAAAATTTAAATTTAAATCATTGTTTGACATTGTTTCGCAAAATGTTTAGAAATGCATTTCTACATTGACTGATAAGTGAATTTATCAAAATTGCATTTTTTTCCAATAGACTTCGGTGCCATTGAATTATGAAAAAATAGTTTTCATGTTAATGCATGTTGTCCCAATAATTACTGTTTCCAGAAGTTTGTGTTTTTGAAATCATTTTCCAACTCTATGAGGAAAATATTTGTGAAAAGTCGATACCATGTATTTTGAGGTAAACTATATCCAATAATTAATACTCATACAGAATTGAAATATAAGTACATATGTATGTCCGTATTATGTACATAGGAGGCAATATGAACTAAATTAAGTGGTAAAACCTGAATTTGATAAGTTGTTTTCTGCTATTTTGTTGAAAACTACCAAATCATCGAACTCAAGTTATTCTTACATTGTAGGAAGACTCTCGGCATTACACCGAATCTCATTCAAGCTTCGTACTACTTCTAAACTTATGTACATGAAAGTTTTAATTGTATTATATCTGTTAAAAATTTTGGGATATTTCAATATAAATAAAAAAAAAACGCTGCAACCGATGAACTTAGCTGAAATCTTAATTCCGATACTAAACCGCTGCAAATCCATAAACACGAACTAATACTGCTATTAAGCAGTAATTTAGTTGAGTAAAACTATCTGTGTTAAAGACAATAAAATGTTTTCAAAGCCGATGAAAAAAAATTCTCTGTTTGTATAAACACTTTATTTTTGATCTCATACGCTAAGATTTTTATTTTTTGAATAGGTTATGATTTAAAAGCACCAATTTTACCCGATTACTCACCAGTAACCAACTGAATTTCGTCTACGGTGAATATGTAAACAATTACTGAAATCTTAACAAGCTTAATAGTAAACAAATTGAATTTATGCTGCTCTATAAGAACTACACATCCAACCATAAATACCGCTTTTCATAGTGTAAACATTTTATTTTGAGAAGTACTTTGCTGATAGAATGAAAATAAGCAACAGAACAGCTTTTTGCCTTAAGAGAGTTTTCTTTGAGGAGAAAGAGAAAAAAGCTTTGAACGATTGAGGAAAATTCAATTGAAGGTGAGTTTTCCTTTCCACCTGTTGAAAGTCGGTCAGAGTATGTATGTATGAATGTATATAGGTATAGGGAAATGATACATTCACCAGATTTTTTTTTTCAGAGACCCCTAGAAAAGTTAACCCTCATAGTGAATTCAATATTGCGGGAGGAGGAGGAGTTCTTATGAATTTGAAGAACACAGTTTTTCAGTGTGAATATCAAAAGATGGAGAGCATATTTAAATTAAATCCGTAGACGTCTGATTATCTACCGATACAAGTCATATTGAGGAGTTTTCTATAGAATTCATTGATTTCTTGATTTTAATATTATTTTGAGCTGCATGTTGCCCAATAAGATTTCAATCCAGCACCGAATGTTGTATAAAATAAAAATATGTATGTCAATGATGTTTCGGGTTATCCAGCAAATATTGATGGCGATAATCTTGGTAAGTGATATCTTATTAATAGCGACAGTATCTGCTTATATCGTTTTTGAGACAACGCAACGATGGTCAGTCAAGGATATCATAACAATATTCGATTGGAGATATTCAAGCAGGAAAAGTTAAATCTTCAACAAGCTTTCGCTCTTATGATATTTTGGAGAAAAGCGAATGTATGCATTTTATTCAAAATAGCCTGAAAATTTGTAAAAACATCAACCTTATCAGATATAGAATCAGATGCATATACATTACTCCAGAATATCTGTCCACTTCCCGTTAAAAGTTGGTCATAGCTAAAATTGGAAGCTATGAATTTCAGATAAAATCTCTGAATTCAATTCATGTTTATATAGATTCATTCGTTCGGGTCATTGTTTCTGTCAGTCACCATGCAATTAATCATGTCTTTCAGTTCTTCTGTTTACAATCCCTACTAGTTTATTGGGGCATATATAAAAGTGGCTTCCCACGGCGCGTGATTTCACGAGCCAAGCCAGCTCGTGCTCGCGCTTCGCGGCCCGTGAAATCACACGCCGTGGGAAGCCTGCTACGAGCGCTCGTCAGCTCGCGCCGCGCCTATACACTTCCCACGGCGTGTGTTGGCTCGAGTTGATTTGCGGGCGGTGCCGCCGAAATGAAGAGTAAATGTCACGCGCCGCCTCGAGCCACCTCGCGCACGCTCGCGCCGCGCCTTTGAAGTTACCGACTCGAAATGGATCGGGCGCGCCAGCACAGGCGAGCTCGCGCCACCACGAGCCGGACCCTTCTCACGGCGCGTTGGCTTGTGCTCGCGCGGCGCGGCGTGTGAAACCACGCGTCGTGGGAAGCCAGCTTAAGAAAGCTGTCATGCGTGCTCTAAGCGATAGGAAAAAGTCAATAAATAATCATTGGTCCGAAAACCATATCTGACTGAGGTCAGTAAAACGCAACAAAAGAGATTATGGAGCTCTCGTAGATATTTTTGACATCCTTTTTGTATTCTATTACCATCACCATCATAGCACCCACTAACCACCTGAACTCCTTCATCAATATTCCATAAACATGTATATAATTGTTACTGTTTATGTGAAGTGGAATGGTGCGCTTGCACCACATAATGAAATAAATTCGAAGAGTCGAGTGGGATTCCTATTAATTCTGATATTATTCAAATGTGCTGCATATAATTATTTTATCAAATGTAATTGGCAAGATTTTATTAACACGGTTTTAAATTTTAATGAGTTTTTTTTTTTTTTTTGTTTTGCAATGGTAGCTCTCATTCAAGGCTGAAGCAACTTTAATTAAATTCTCTGCATACTCGTGCAAAAGTTCAAAAAGATGGCTTGATTCGCACAAATATTGTGTGTATACATATAAACAGTTTTAACATTAAAATATTTTTGCACTAATTACAAATTTAATTGAAGGCCTTCAACCACCCAACAACATTAAAAATTGTGAACAGAAGAAGCTGTTCTCTTTGAAATGATTTTTCGATGAATTTTGTAGCTAAAATATTAAATAAAGGGTTTCCAAAGAGCGGATACTGTATAACCATGTAAAAAGAAACATATATTTATGAACATACTTACTTCTTTCTGATGAAAAAATTAAAAAAAAATTATTGAATATTAATTTTTTTAAATTAACTCTTTCAAAATGATTTTTGCAGGGACGATGAACTTTTTTTTGTAAATTTGGAAACAATTTCAATAATTACCTAGTTTTGCTGGGATATAAATATGTATTCCATCAGATCCTACCTTTTTTTGGAAATAAATGAGCCAAGGATTCGAAAAGTAGATTTATTTTATAATTTTACTTATTTAATTATTTATATGAAAAATTCAAGAAGATAGAGTCAGTACAAACTATACATATAATAAAGAATATAAGTAAAAAATATAAACTTAATTAACCCTTTCCATGTTTTTGTCAAATATATTCGATATTATTGAATGTATGTATTCAGAGCTAAAAATTAACGGTAGATTTGAATTGTTTTTTAAGTCTTTCACCTACTTTGATTAAATCGAAGGATACAGATTTCAGAATTACTATTGCAATTAGTCGATCGACAATTTTAATCAGTTTTTTCGAGTTTGAGTGAGGTCACGTCACGTCGGGCAAAATTGCAAATTTTAAAACACAAATAATTTATTTACAGTGTTCATACCAATACAAAAAAAATTAAGTAAAAAGATTACACTTTTGGGACTTTTTACCGGGTTAAACTTAATTTTGTTCAAGAAAGAATTTTTTGGGATATCTCCGGTATATAGCAAAAGCTAAAAAATGTTCTAATTTGTTATTTCATCACACAACCCATTAATTTTTGGTGACAAGTTTCAAGTCTTGGTTTGACTCATCAACAGGTCCCAAATAGCGAAATTGGGTGATTTGAAAACAAATGAAAAAAGAAGAAAGAAATGAAAAGTTTGAGAAAAATAGAAAAAACAATTTTTTTTTTATTTATTATATTTTTGCAATATATACATTTAGTGATTTCTTTACAAAAACGACACACTTTATTAATCTTTTTACGCAGATCAAAGGCTTGCTGTCATTTAAAGCAGGCCCTGTGGACGAAGTATGTGTGGTTTTTGCCCATCATATTATGATGGGCGTCCTGAAATTTCCCCGAGTTTAGATGTTTTACGACCAACCATTGGCTTAACTTTTTTCACCGAGAATATGACTCGCAAGCGATTCTTTGCTAGTCGCAATAATTTACATCTGATTGATATAAGCGCTCGGAAAACAGGATGCACAGATCGACCTTTCAAAGTAGGACCCATTATAGAGCTAGTTCGCAGCCGCGTTCTTCAACTGTCATCCCATATAAAAGAAAATTCATTGCAAAGCAATACATAGACGGGAAACCATGTCAATGTGGATAAAATTTTCATATTGTGCGGTAAAAGCGGAATGTCGTACGATTTTATTGTCTACCAAGGGTTGACCACACCTATACAGAAAGATGGGTCAAATCTGTAGGCTTCGGTTCGACTATCGTACGTCATTTAAGGCAACGTATTCCTCGCAATGAAATTGGCCACAAACTGTTTTTCGAAGGGCCCAGTGGCGGATCCAGGGAGGGGGGTCGTGGGGGTCATGACCCCCCTAAATTTGAAGAAAAAAAATATCTAATTAATTGAGTTATTTGAAAAAATAAATTTTTTATTTTATAGTTTTTTTATTTATATAATTCAACTTAAAAAAAAACTTTATTCCGAAACTTAAAAAAATAAAAATTTATTTCAATGAATGCTATTGTATGCATGTGATGTATGTGTATAGGTTTTTCTCGGAATTTGGGTTTCGGACCTCAGAGAAACACTTCCCAAGCCACGAAACAGACTCCCTCGCTACCACATCAGAGCCCTAACTTAACTTAGTCCTAACTCCTGTTATATTTCGGGGCTTAGCTTAGTCGAAGGCAATCACTCTACGCCGTTTCAGGAAGCTATGATTAAGACAACTCGCACACTTTTATTTTATTTATATTATATTTTTTACTTTTGCTTTGTTCACAAACTTTTTCTTTCACACACTTCCTCTTATGGTTATTTTCACAAAACGTTTATTTTTTTTTCTTATCGCAACTTCTATTTTCTTTACCTGTTTACAATTAGTGTTCAGCCTTCAGCCTACCGCGGCGGATGATGGTTGGAATGAAATTTGATATTTTCATAAATATCAAACCATCGTCTTGTTATCGTGCATACATTGTTGCACCCAGAATGTATTCCGCTCGCGACAATTTGCTGAAAGGAGGCTTTTTGGTGAAGACTTGATCGTTTAAATCTTCACCGAGTAAATTTTATGCGCCCGATATGTATGTAGGTATACATACATGTACATACATATCGTATTTTTATTTTCGACAAATCTTACTGAAGGTAAGATTTGTCCTGGGGCTTTTTTCTATTGAAACGACTTGGGTTGAAATTTAAAACTTTTATTTGTCGCAAGTCGTTCTATGGGAAATACTTTTTGTTTTTAACTGAGGAATTTGAATCAATTGCTGATGGCAATTTCTTCGCCTTAAAGAGAGATAAGCCCCTTTTTAGGTAATTTTGGCATGTAACACTCCTAACATTCTAAAATATTTGCAGCGTTCTTATGTAAAACCACTGACATTTAAAATATGGACTGACTACGTCCATAGAAATACACTGCAGAAAGTGGGCTCATTTCTATATAGCGTTCTCTTTCGATCTAAGCACTAACTACTAATTCGCACGTCACATAGAAATGTGACCTAACTCAAAATTTGTCATTTTTGAGTTAATTACACCATGAAATTGGCATGTTTCTATCTGATTGTTTTCGCCGCTAGATAGCGATAGTATCACTTTTTTGTTACTTAAGAACAGAGATATTCTTCATAGAACAGTGTGTCAGTGTCACTTTTTGAGTTGTGACGATCTTCATAACAAACGTAAATATGTTTTCGACATTTCAACAGTATTTTTTTAAATTGTGTCACTTTTCCACAAAACAGCATTTATTTCTTACAAATTATATTATGAGTTATGACATTTTTCCACAAAGTTCAAAGTACGGAATTTAATTCTTAAAAATCGTATTTTGAGTTGTGCCACTTAAAAAAAACTTGTAAAAATATTTATTTCGCAACAAAGAAAAGCGACACAAATTAAGAGGATGCGGGATTAAGAGCTAACCTCGCCAACTGCGGTAACAAAAAACTTAAAATTTCTTTTATATAAATCTTCAGAAAACAAATTTAAGAGTTCAGACTATTTTTAGCAAACAATTAATACGTTAAGCTAGAATTAATTCTATGTACAGCTTTTCGTTTTTTCGCTCTACTGAAAAGTTGCATTTTTTGAGTTGGGTCACTTTTCTATGTAACGTGCGAACTGAGAAAGGGCTGTAAACAATAAATAAATAAGTGGGTTTGTCGAAATAAATGTTTTTAAATTAATTATTTGGGTTAATAGAAATTCGAGAGGTTTCACTTTTCAACTTTCCGCCAATGGATTTTTCAATGTTGGCACCGACGTATGAACTATTTTTGACACAAAAAATTGTACCCGCATGAAATAGCATATCGAGCAGTCCATATTATATATGCCAGTGTGTAAAACTGAGAAAAGTTGGGCTTGAATGACTCCTGCAGTTTGCACCCTATTCTATTAAAAAAATTAGTTTTTGCAAAAAAAAAGTATACTAAAAAATGACACATCATCCACACCGCTTAATGCGGATTTCCTAGTTCAAAGTACTGCAGTAGGTACTGCGGTGGCTATACGAACCGGCGATGGATGTTTCTTTTTTTTTGCTTGATTTAATTTGTAAGATGACCACCCTCCCCCCCCCCCCCAGATTTCAATGCTAGATCCGCGCCTGCAAGGGTCCCGGTCGATGTAAGGCACAGGGCTGCGATAAAAGCATCTTCATAATATGTAAGAAATGCAATATATACCTTTGTGTAGAACGAGGATATAATTGCATTGAAAACTTTCACACACAAAATAAAAAATAAAAAAAAAAATTAACTAATAAACCAAAAATTTCCCATAAAAAGACTTTTTACTTTCATCATTCCATTTCAAGATAAATTGTTGGTTCCTTTGAGTGGTAATGTCGAATATATTCGACACTGTTTACCCGCCAGGAAAGAAATCTCAGGTGAAAAATATCATTTTTCCATGCTTCAGCGCAATAATATTACCCTATACACAACTTTCAGATGTTTAACTAGACTTATATTATTTTTGACACAGAGAGGGTTAATGAAAAAATTTTCCAAGGACTAAGTACTTACAGAGCAGATATAACACAGCAAAAAGTAGGAAGCGTAGATCCAAATAAGGTTTGCAATGTAATCCAAAAGTCAATAATCGTGCTCGCGTAAAAGGGCCAAATTTTGTCAAACTACCTTAGGGGAGGACACAATAGATCAACTCTGGTTGCTATCTCTGCAGGGTCCTTTACTTTTAACCTAACCTAAGGTACTATAGAATTAAAAAAAGCGAAAACTCCAACCATAAAATTAAGAGAGGGGAAAAGAAGAAATAATCATTAATTATAATAAAAAAAAGTATTTCAAAATTAATAAAAAGAAGCAGAAATTACAAATAAAATGAATATTTCTTTTCATATATTTTAGATGATTTTTTTGTATGTTCTCGGGTAAAGGAATGCTTACAGAATGGGTGTTGACAACCTCATCGGCAAACTAGATTGATCTCCTTATGAACTTTTCCTTGAGAGCAGCGTTCAATAAGGCTCGTCGTGTAATGAGAATTTCCGTCCGCATAAAAAGCCTTCTACGTTGCTTAGGTACTTTCATCAGTTTGAGATCGGCGTCCTTCTGTTCTTGCTATTTTCAATTTGACGTAGTACTTTTCATCAGAAATTAGTTCTTCAAGTATCACAACTGGCAATTTAAGAGGGGCAGTTGCTTTCTGCTGAAAGAATATACAATCCATATTAAAATTCATGTTCCTAGAATTGTGTAAGCATTATTCTCGTGGACTGAGACACTAGTAAAACGTTCCAAGCAAATGATATCTGCATTAAATTGAATCAAGATTGCGATGTCTTCTATCTTTGTCCAGCTGACATATACTGATTCAAGGAAGACCTTAATCTGAACATTTTCATCGATTCGTTGACACTTTCGAAAGAACTGTTTTGTCTATTTTTTTTATGTACCCTTGAAGCATTCCTCAACATTTTCGATATGGCTATATTTTTCTAACGTCAACACATTTGTCAGATTCAGTCAAGTCTTACAAAATTTTAAGTGATGTGATGCTATTTGTATCATAAGCTCCTTTATCACAGCAATGCAAGGCTACTGGTATCTGCAAATCAAATTTATTTACAACGAATGAATATTAAAGTAGCTCGTGCTCTATTCCCTCGCGAGAATCTAGCCCTTGCTCTATCTTTCTCTGCTGATCGCTCTCTATATTCATCCTAAAACCAAAGACAGACTGTGAGTCCGCCACGATACATAGTTAGGACAAATACAATTATAAAATGCACCACTTAACCATACGAAAAAAACACAAACACAACACATTATATAGATGGGAAATGTCATGGATCGGGGAGAACGAGAGCTTTGACTTTCCTAAAAGTAAACACTTTTACCTATAAATAGTCCTTGGAATTATAACGGGTTTTCCAATAAGAGGTGTTATTTTGATATTCAAAGAAAAATTCCATTTTTTAAGATAAATGATCGGATCTTTATTTCATTATAAAGAGGAAGGTATGCCGTTAATAAAGGAAAATAACATCAGCCAAATGACCACCACGACCACGCCTACAGGACCATATCCTTTTCATGAAATTTTCCATAACCAAATCGCAAAGTGGCTGCCCTATGTCCTCGATAGCCTCACGAATTCCATCTTTGAGGTCTTGAATCGACGCTGGGCTGTTGGCGTAGACCTTCTCTTTCACGTGGCCCCAAAGGAAGAAGTCGCAAGGTGTTAAGTCACAAGATCTCGGTGGCCAATTGTGATCACCTCTTCGGGAGATAACACGGTCCGGAAACTTTTCCCGTAAAAGATCAATGGTTTCGTTGCTTGTATTGCACGTAGCGCCGTCTTGTTGAAAGTAAATATTGTCCAGATCAATACCATCCAATTCCGGCCATAAAAAATCATTAATCATCTGTCGATAGCGCAATCCATTCACCGTAACTGTGCTCTAGCCTCATTTTCGAAAAAGTAAGGTCCAATGACCCCGCGGGACCATAAACCGCACCAAACAGTCACACGTTGAGGATAGAGATGCTTTTCAACAATAACTCTTGGGTTTTCCGAGCCCCAGATGCGACAATTTTGCTTGTTGACAAAGCCATCGAGGTGGAAATGGGCCTCATCACTCAAGATGAGTTTTCGATGGAATTCCGGATCATTTTCATGCATTTCAAGAACCCAATCAGCAAAGACTCGACGTTGTTGATGATCGGCCGGCTTGAGTTCTTGTGTTAACTGAACTTTATAAGCCTGAAGACCCAAATCTTTATGCAAAATACGGTGTAATGACGTTTGTGGAATGCCTAATACCAAAGAACGATGAGGAATGGATAAACCTGGGTTTTCTTCAACACTTTCGGCTACAGCAGCAATATTCTCGGCTGTTCTTGAGCGACGTGCAAGGGTTTTATTCTTCACAACACTAACTTGTCCCGAAAGTTCGAATTTTTCTACCAATTTCTGTATTGCGGTCCGACAAGGTGTTTCACGACGACCCAAAAATGTTCGAGTTTTACGAACCGTCTCTGCCACATTTTCACCATTTTTATAGTGAATTTTAATAATTGCAATGCATTGTTGAATCATGTATCGTTCCATTTTTATTAATGGCGTAGTTTCTACTTGTCAAATGTCAAAAAATGACAGTTCCAAAAGTGACATCTACCGAAATAGCGGGCTAATTAAAATAACACCTCTTATTGGAAAACCATTTAGTTAGTCACCAGAAGTCTGATTTATTCCGTATAAAGTTAAAACATGAAACGTGTATGATTCCCACAGGGAACGACATGTTTCTCATACATATGCAATTTATAATGCCATGGCCTGTAATAAAGAAGAGTGCTAAGATTCACTTGATTAGATACATTGTAATATACACAGGTACTAACTTTCATACTTTTTTAATAATATTATTTTTTATTTAATTTTTCATTCATTTATTTTAATTGTGGAATAAAGTACAAAAAATTGTAACATAAAACATTCCCCCATATTTACATCCTCAACTTCATCTGAGATAAAAAAAAGGTCCAATGCAGAGTTGTATTTGTATGTGAGTACCATTAAAACAAAAGTTCTGGATAAACATTAACTCAATTTCGAAACCAAATACTTAAGTATTTCCGTGGAACTTCATTTGCGAGACAGCGTTGTTTTGTGTGTTACTTACCGACACCATGGTTTTAGATGCTTACGTTCATCATTGTATTTTCAAGGAATTTTCACAGCAATAAGAAATGCGGTGAAACAATAAATATAGTCATTCCCTCCCTCCCATTTATCTGTCACGCCTATTTGTGAATTTTCCAAGGGAGCACTTCTCTACAAAGAGAGAGATGTTTTCTTATCTCAAGTTATCCGAGGAAGAAGAAATACGAAACTCGAACAAATGAAGCCTAAGAACTTTTTCAATTTCCCACTTAAACCTGTGTAGATACTTTCCTATCACTTTGATAAAAGGGAGAACTTCAGAGGTTCTTCCTTCAATTTTCCTTTATGAAGGAAAAACCTTTACGACACTGTACGAAATTGAGGTTTCTTACAGAAGTTTGACATTTTTGTTCAAAATAAGCCTCACATTCCGTATGCGTTATTATCTTAACATTTGACATTTTCTATTACAAAAAGTGCAAAAAGCAAAAAAAAAATAACAAATGGAAAATGATTTAATTGATTTTACGTAGGTAAGGTAATTGACCTTAATTAGGCAAGTACGCTGTAAAAAGTGTAGGACAATTCCCTAAATTTAAGACACGTTTTCTCCCAAAAATAATTGTCATTTTTTCTGATATGAATGGAAAATCAATGTAAATTCCCCAAATCAATGGTACATTCAATGGCTTTAGGTATTTGAAACCAGAAAACCTCTATAGTACGTAAAATTCCCTCCCTTCCTCGGATAAAAGGAAGAGAACATTCAATAAATTAAGTATTATTCTACATTTTTGTGTAGGTACTATTTTAGGGATAAAATCCTATTCCAATTTTTCCAAGGTGGAGCTTTCCCTAATCTTATCAAAAAATACCTAAGCATAGTGATACAAATTGTTGACACTCAATTTAGGGAGAAAATTTTTAAACTTAACGGAATTTTCCTTACGAACTGTTAAGATTATTTTGGGTAACTCTGTTTAATTTAAATGGCGCATTCGACTTACGTAAGTCACTTTACTTACGTATACGTTCATTTTGGTGCAGCCTTAAAACAGTTTGAGCTGCTTTTTGATATACGGGAATGGCTTAATATGTTACATTGGGCTTCGTACAAATTTCGGTTTCTCCTCCTCTAGTTGTGAGATGATTAGCAGCTGCTTGGGTCATAGGTCTTTTAGTAAAGTGCCACACCAGACTACTGATGTGCCTGGTAAAAATTACGAGAAAATTACATTAGTAGGATATGCTGCACTAAATTAATGTCATCTGATTTTTGTATGTCAAAATAACAGGTAGTTACAGAGAGATTCAATGAGGAGAAGCAGCTTCTGCCACAATTATTAGTAACAAATCGAAAACGCGTGTTAGGGCATCTTGAGATATTCTTTTGAAAACGACCTTGACGATGTTTCTTCTGTGCTTGCCTGGAACAGTTTCTGTTGTCGTTACTTTAAATAATTTTTTATTTCCTTGTTTCCATTACTTTGTGATTTCAGAATTTTCCTAACTTTTTTCCGAGATATACTTACAATTGCTTGCTATTTACATTAAATAATTATGTTTGATCCTTCTTCAAAGAAATGGTGCTGTTCATTAGAAAGATTGCAGCAGATAACAATAGCCATCCACTGCTACATATCTCCAGTTTCTTTTTTCAATCTGTGCTTCCTTTTCTTGACTGTTCTCAATAATTGAAGATAAAGTTCTAGTTTGTTTTCCATATTTTGCAGGAGCCATAAGAAATGTCATCACATCATATAAGTGCTCCAGAATCATACTGGTTCCCATAAAATCTGTACGAACATTTTCCATCTGTTTTTACTAATAAACATTTACTAAAAATCCAAAGTTAAATAGTAAAAGAAAATTAAAAATTCCATTAAATATTTTCATGCATACCACTTTAACGCATATCGCTCCTCTACGTGCAACATATTTCCAATTACACTTAAATTTGACAACAACGTAGAACGATGTCGTCCGCATCATCGAGTTACTACAATCAAATAAAAACGTCATTTGTCGTGTCTCTCACATTGTGTCTTAGCTTTAGCATTCTCTGTCTGATAACGCTATTGGATTTGATTTTAATCGTTTTTTAATAGATGTAAGACTGAAAAAAGGAAAGGATTTGTCCAGTATTTTCCAAAATTTCAAGTTACAATAAACCTAAAATATTTGCACCGATTGATGACATTTTTAAAATGATCAGACTAGTCAGTTGATCGAACACAATTGGTTACAGTCAGTAAAACTGACAGCTAAATTCAGTATTGGCAGTTAGTCACTGAGGCGTGTAGCAGATAATACGCTTGGAGTTCCACAGTGTTTCTCTCTTTACTGTGTTATCAAAATACTTGACAACAGTGCTTCTCATCGATAATCATCCCATGATATTTAGCTTCGTTAGATGTTGGAACCTCCTCACCAAAGAGGATGGCTCTAGATATATTCCTAATTTTCCTTCTTTTAGTGAAAGGTATAATTGATATTATGCAGTGGTCTACTAATAGTTTATGTTAAATTTTGTGTTGTTGATAATCACCACTTCACCAGGTCAACACATCCCAGGTCAACACATCCCAGGTCAGCGCAACACCGTATGAGTGATATATCTGACAGGACACTAGCATTATGATGAAAAATCCCGATAAGACAGAATTTTCGGAACTTGTAATTAGTATGAATATTTGTGTTATTAAAAATTTTTGTGTTTTATTTTACTACACGTAAATTGGCGAAGTGTTGGGTTTTATTATGATAAGATCACTCAGTTACATCAGCTATTCGCAGATGGTCAAATTGATTTTCAAATATTGTAAGTTTCCGTCCCTTTGATGTTATATGAGAAAACAAACGGAAGATAAATGAATTTTAAACGAGGCTGAACTCCAGAATTTCTTAGTAGAGACCTACAAAAAACATGGCTACTGATGACATAACAGACGAGTTCAATACTCATGGAATACTCAGCAAATAAAATGCATTTGCTTACAACTTGACTAGACTATTTTTGAAATTTATATTGACAACATTCTGAAATTATTATTTTAGTCCTTAACTTGATTTAGGTACTTCTGCCTAATTTTCTGCTCACACGTCTCAATCTCATAAAATGAACAAAACTTTCGCATGACAGAAGCGTTACCATAGTTTTTTTCCTGGAACCTTACAAAAATACACTTTTAAATTTATTAGTACAACTTCGTGACGTTTCAGGTAATATGGGAGACATGGATACAAGTTACAGCAAGGAGCACATGTATGAACAACAACAACAACAACAACAACAAAATCATGCCAGGAGTCATATCTCAGAACTTTAAGTTTATACTTACGTGCATGGGTAGATTGTATATGTATAGGTTTTCATTCCCTCGGGAAAAATATCCTTGAAATTTCATTTAAGTTTGTTGTCAGATAAATTATTCAGAACGTACCTCTCCGAAGGACGAAAGGGCGTGTGTATGTATGTTTTCTCAAAGATGCCTTTAAATTATTCAAGTGTAAACCCTTTCAGAAATCCATAAATCACGAAGTGAACGTTTGTTTGCTCAACATACTTACGAATTAGTTCTGGATAGAGCCGCATTGTGAAACACTCTACGTGACAAGTAAACGCCCACTCAAATTTCAAATTACATGTATTTGTGGACTTTCTTTGTATATTATACAATCGAATCACATAAAATTTGTGAAGGTAATTTATATTTTCCTGAACATTTTTCTTGAGAATCCATCGCACAATTTATACAAACTCCTTTAAAGTTTTGTGATTACAAAAAACTTCCACTTTTACGGTAGAAACTCCTGAGGGTGGGAACGTAACTAAGAAACTTTTGGTATGGAATTAAAGTTTGTTTGAATATTTACCAAGAGTTCAGGAACTCTCGGTAAATAGAAAGCAAATTTTATAGCAAAGTCATAAGTTGTTCGTAAACTTCAATTCCACCTTTTCTTTAAACTGATTGTGATTTTAAAAGTCTGGACTAAGGGATACATATCGTTGATTATACTAGCACTTTACGAAAAGGTTTCTACATTTTGGTTTTGTTACCTAAAAAAAAAAGAAGTAACAATTTAATAAAACACTTAGTAGTAATGTTCGAGCCACTTTACATTTATTTTGCACTACGTACACTATTCAGTTTTAAACTCATATCGCAGTTACATTTGCCAAAAAACCGAATATATTTAACTGTCTTTACTAACCAGGGTTTCTACGTACAAAAAAAAGAAAATATGGTATATAAAAATTTAATTTGGCAAGCCGGCCCCTGAGTTTGTAAATAAGTAAAAATTCCACTTTTACCGGCTTTTGGCGTTTTCTTCATAATGCTTTTTAATTTTAGGTTGGGCAATAAAATTTTAACTATAAAGTACTGATATGGGTTCATCATACAAAAACTCTCCTATGATGAGCCATGACGTCATGGATTCTTTTTTATTAAGGGTAAGACGACGAAAGATCCTAAGCACGGAGGCAAAGACATCATTCTAACTTTCTAAAATAACCACGAACTTTCACCAAAATTTACCAGCCCTAATCATGAAGTGCATCAGATCGATGTGTGGTAAGTTTTTCCGTTTATCTACAGAGCAGATCCAGGCGTATCCACGCTATCCTTCTAGGCAGGACAAACATTCGGGGCTGTCAACAACTCCCATCCTAGTTAAATAAACGTGAAGCGAGCTAAGGCCAGTGATGATGACACACAGAGTTCTGCGTTATTTTCTTCCGAGCCCCAAGAGAAAGTCAGAGAATTTTCTATTTGGACTATCAAGAGAAAGTTTTGTATACCTCCAAGTGCTTAGATTCACTTATCGCGACTGATTTTCCATGCGCACATTCGCGTTGATGAGAGGCTTGATCACTGAATTGGCAGTGCCAGCAGCGGTCTAAAGAAGGAAGAACCAGAGCCAAACCTGGCGAGCAGGTCAGTCCTATCATTCCCAATGATTTCCATGTGCCCGGGAGCCCACTGAAGTTTTCGTGGATCTACAGCTTATCCGTCCTGTAGTCCCCATATAATGATATTGGTGAGCAATCAAGGCTGCCTGACTATCCGAAAGAAAAGCAATATCCCTCGATTCCCGTATTAAGGACTATATTCGTTGCCATTGTGCCATTGGGATGGCGAAAACTTCAGCCTGGGAGGCAGTGGCGTGCCTTCTAAAAAAGTACTACAACCCTATATCAGATTCAGGATAGTAAACATCCGCACTGGCTTCCTCATTAATGAGAGACCCGTCGGTGATTTTATTTTAGATCGGACCGGGAAAGTCTCGATATATCTCTTCCCTCAGCCCACTACCACTTTTAGAAAAACCTACATAAAAAGGACGTTCAAAATGAAGTTCCGGCACGATCGCATCAGATAGCATACAGGCCAGAAGCTAAGCCCGCTGCAGCGCATTCACCACATGAAGTAAGAGGAAGAGTTCATTAAAAACGTGAAAAAAGAAGGAACAGCCTAGGATGAAATTTTAGCAGAAATGAATAGGGAAAAAAATGCTAGTTTAAAAGCAGAAAAAATCAGCTCAGTGGGAAATAGCTCGAGAAGGTAAGTAAAGTTTTTATTGATGAGTTAATTGCAGCTGGGGAAACCATTGTTTTATACGCAATCTAACCTCGCTACGTGTAGCATTAATTGTATGAAACAAAAATTTACAAATTAAGAAGAAATAATGGAAATTTGGGTATGGGTAGAAATCTACTGTCGTATAATTAGTCACATTTAGGACGCTATAACTTCGAACGGACTAATGAGTCGTAGTACTAATTAATACATATTCTACATAATGAGATTTTTCTAATGATATATCACTCATTGGTATTGGAAGTGTAGACTATTCAGCCCATTTTCTTTTAAAAATTATCTCTAAATACATTCACTTTTAAATTTTGTACTAATAATCCAGAGTTTCTTGAACTCTCAAACCGCGGGGTGCCCAAAAACATTTATTTAACCCACGCCTTTTTTATTTAGGTTTAATTGATTATACGGTTTGCGAAAAATTTGCCCAAAAAAAATAGTCCAAGAAAAATTTATCCAACACAATTCATCCAATATAAGTACGTCCATGAAGCAATTTAGTTATGAACAATTATTCTATCCATTTCTAATCACTAAATTAAAATAATTCTCTGAAGCAGACATTCTTAAAGCAAGGTTTTTAAATTTTGTAAAACAAAGTCATGCAAAAAGGTTATTGTAATTTATATTTCTGTAAATCTACTTAAACGAAATACCGTTTTTTTATTTACATAGGTATACAGTTTGCAAGGGCCCTAACGTAACACATAATAAATAATTTGCATAAAGTGGTTGATGATATTCATTGCATATTATTCTGTCGACCAATCCGTGTATTTCAATATTCTTATGGGAGCTTGCATTTGTTGAAACAATTGTGATATTACTAGCTAATTTTGTTATTGATCTTATTCCAAACTTGTCATTTGCCTTATCTTATTAGGCTCTGTACTGTATTTTCATCTTCTTGACATTTTGCTCGTTGTTGCATTTGTAACTACAAGCAGAATCCCAATTATTTTAGGTAGACTAAAATTAAAATGTCGACTTGTAAAATTATATTTGCTATACCTACAAATTTACTGCAATCAACACAGAATAAAAAAATCTATTTAGAAACAAAATCTCATTATGATGTTTACAGATTAATTGAACGAATTATGCATTATGTATAAATTTCCATTTGACCAATTAAATCAGGGAAAGTTGTTTAATGGATGAGTTGTTGCATTTTCTTCTGATGAACTGTCAGTAGATAATTTATCCGGATTCATCTGTTGTAAGAAAATGATTCACCTCAAAGTAGGCATATAACACATTTCTTCATTTTTTAACAGATAAAACTTACTCATAACTTTTAACCTGCTCCACGCGATTGAACTCCCTGCAGTAATTCGAAACAATTACTACTAGTTCGATCAGATTTTAACCTCCTCCCTCATAGATTTGTTGGAATTTCGTGTGACTCGTTTACTGACTCGAATTGTAGCTTGTAGTTAATATTCCACACAAAAAGGATTCATTTGCTTACATTATATGTGCTGCATCTATATCTATATTCTATGGATCAATATTGTAAAGTCATTTCATGTACACAATTAATCAGATCCTTATAAATATCCTAGCAGGTTCACTAACCCAATATTAGAGAAATTAATTTTTTACATTTTTTATGGAATAGGTATATTTTGAAAATATTACAGCTAATTCCTACGGGGAATATTCATAGCTTACTTTACTTTAATTATGCACTATATGTTTCCTCATGCCTTCAAGCCCAAATCCTATTAAATATAAGGCCAAAAAGGTCTACTTTCAAAGATCCTGGCAAAGAGATTAACAATGAATCCAACCCTAAACCAAAAACCTCTGACAAATATTGCCTATGCTCGGAGTGTCACATTCCAGAAGTCAGGGGTACACTTGCCATTTTTGTCCCGGCTGTTGTTAATTTGTTATTCTAATTGAAGGACGAAACAGATTAAGCTCTGGCCAAATACAAGCAAATAAATAAAATCCAACGACCGATGAAATTACATGCGCATGAAAGGTTTCCAGTTATTTTGGGTGAAGTGTGTGAATAATTTGCATATTTTATAAATATTTGAGAACGGATTTGTTGTCTTGTCCAGTCACAATTAATGCGAATTTAACATTCAAAATAAACGATTTATCATGCATGAGATAAAGTCCTCCCGTTTTACAAAAGTGGAGAGTGAATTGAATTTTATTCACTTTAAATCAATTCGGATGATTGAGTAGTAGAAAAGTTTTGGAATTTAATTGTGACAATTGCTTAAAATCATTTTGACCATTTTCGTTTTCCGTAATTAATAACTTTTCATCATATCCAGTCAATCTCGATAAATCAGATATGGGACCTGAGCGTAAAAAGAAAGATGGGGACGAAGAAATTGAATTAATTAGTTTTATTATAATCAAACTGAAAGTGAACGTAGGTCGTAAAATCGGAAAAAAGTAGTGAAGTACAATTATGACTCAATTACGAATCGACAAATTGTTAGTACTCGAATTAAAACAAAACTTTATGGCACTAGATGCTCCTTCAACAGGGGCAAAGGCAGAGATAGTTCTTCGTTTAAGGGAAAAATTGGAGAGTGGAACCGTCACAGTGGAAGAAGGAGACGAAATGGATAGTGTATCCAATTTAATTTAGACAAACTGAAAGCAGACATGACGCAATTTACAAATTTGGTTACAACATTAGTGCAACTGATATCGATAGTGCAGAATTCTACTATCAAATTACCAACACAATTTGCCTTTGGTGCAGATGAATGCAACCACAAGCGGTTCTTCAATGCTTACTGTCTAAAGCTGAGAGGCGGCTATAATTTCGAAGGTTTGAAATACATCAAGCAGCTATGAAATTTAGTGCTGGCAAACCTGTCAAATTTGACGTCAGAAGAAATCAATGTACTACGAAAGCACATCAGACACCTATTCTGCCCATATTTAATTTTTATCATTATCATTCCATAATATTCGTGATATCTTTGAAATTTTGCCAGAGTTCAATCCGACTGATGAATTTTCACTAAATTCAAAACAATATGTTTCCTGCATAATTCAAATATTCGATTCACACTCTTGGGACCAAAGGGCTCTTATATTTGCAAGAAATCTGCAAAGATTTGAGTTGACAGCCCATCATCAGTATGTACCCAATGGTGAACACATTTGTAGGTTAGTACTTCCGGAATTTTCCATTGTTCAAGGCAGAAGCAGATATTCATATAGCAATGATGAATACTTCCCGACAGCCAAATGAAACAATGGAACGGAATGCAGATTTCAAACTAATGCTGTAAGAGGTGTCTTATCAGAAGCATGCACTATTAAATGCGTACGTAGGGGAATAAAGCGTAAAGGGTTTCAGTAAGGCTATAGCAATTAGTGTGCTCGAATTAACAATCGAGTTTCTAGTCCCTAACCGACGATACTTTGAGAATGCTATCTACCTAATCAGATGTTGAAAATCGAGAAGTAATTCTGCAATTCAAGTAGCAGAGCAACTGGCTTCTAGACACTGGATCGTGTAAAAACGGTTCGAAAATGTTACAACTGTTTTCAGCAAGGACATTTATCAATCCATTGTCCCAAACCCAGCGGCGAATACGATACAAGAGTTGCTTTAAGTCTGGACACAACGAACAACAATACCCGAATGGAAAGTTTTTGAATGCAACCACTGATAAGAATATTCGGCACATTGAAGTAAATCACGAAACAAAAGAAACAATCAGGAAGTCAATCAAAATAAACGGAAGTGAAGCGAATGCACTAACTCATTGTGGCAGCGATTTCGGATTGGATTGGGATTTAGAAAACCTTGGCATTAACAACGAAATTACTTTATACCATTTCAAATTGATGAGGAGGAATTGAAACGCGAGCTATTAATCGTCGAATACAATTTTATACCAAAACCAGTCTTAGTTGAATTGACATACGCAGAAAAAGCGAATTACGTGTTGGGGTGGGTACACAACGAGGCGAGGCGAGGTGTTTAGTTTCTTGATAAATCGCGAAGTGAGAGCATATAAATTATGTCATCAGATTCTGAAGAAGAAACTTTGTGTTTCTCAAGTAGTGCAACTATCAACTATATATCACTTTTCACATAAGTGTATTTTTCGTAGTTTTCCTTGTGACCCGATAAATAATAAGTGATTCGAATTTCGAGAATTCGTCATCCATATACATGAGGATTTACATACTGATCCTCATATATTCTTCCAGTATATGAGAATGAGTTAAGGACCCTTCGATTATATCAAAGAAAAAACCTATAGTAATATGCCAAATATCTAAGTTAGAGCGCTGCAGCTCGCCTTGCTGTTCGCGCACCCTAACATCGAAGCAGGTCAATGCCGTCTGGAAAGCAGATATGCAAAGAAAGGAATGTTGGTTCAATTCTACAAGAAATAGTAAAGGCAGAGTTGGATATAATCCTTCAAGAATATATGAAGTATTTCTCAGAAAATTTGTCGAAATTAAGCAAATGTAATATTAGTCAGATGACCCTCAAATTGAATTTAAATAAACCCGTTAACTCAGCCCCGTATAGAATAACATTCGCTTAAATAAAAAGAGTTAGAAAAAGCGTAAGTGAATTGGAAAAAGATGAAGAATAGAAGATATTTTAAAAACATTTATTTTTAACGATTCTAAATTAAATCATAAATACAAGAGAAAAAACAACCGCCTCGTCCGGGGAAGGTCCCGGCTTCAAAACCGGAAGATCATTAAAAATAAAAGTTCTTAAGAATTCTTCTATACGCCATCTATGACCAATTCTAAAAATTGTGAGTGTGAGACCCGTATGGAACAAGATGAAAATAAATTAAAATTGGAACAAGCTAACGTAATCCGGAAAAGCCAATATCATACGCCACTCCAATAGTCCTCTTAAGCAAAACATATGGAGAAGATTGCTTATGTATTGACTATCGACTGCCAAATTCTGTTCATTTCCGATGCTCATCGTCGAATCAACTCCCATTGTTAGCCGGAAACAAACGATTCTTAATGCTTCATCTGATGACAGTTTATCATCAGATACCGATTGAAGAAAATTCACGACAGTGGACCCGATCTTAGCCTTTATCACCCGCAACGTGCTCAAGAACTGGACAGCTATGCCAGTGCAGCAGGTCTAGTTGGAGTTCTTATGTAGGAGTAGCAAAAGCACATCAACTTTTGGAAACCCGTAGGTTATCATAGCCGCCATTGTAAAGATATAGAGAAACGTTACCATAGCTATGTGGAAGAGGTTTCAGCCATTGAAGATACTCTACAACGAATCTGAGTGTATTTCCTGAGTAAGCATTTCCTACATGTTACAGATTGCGCTGCATCGCATATGCGAAAAAACATAACAATTTACACTGTAAAAGAACGAGTATAGCTTTCACTTTAAATACCACAGGCATTAGTAACGGCATCTGTTCGTTTGATCGTTTGAAATATTTCATCCCAAACTAGAGCACTCTCTAGCGGATGGCCACTTTACCCACTCTGGTAACTTTTCCCGTCCTTCATACATTTTTTTTTTCAATAAATCTCTGATAGAAATAAAAATAATTAAGATATTTTGGGAACAAAAAAACAACTTTTATTTATGAGGTCTCTGGAACAACTGCTGCGCCACTATTCTAGATAAAAATAGAAAAATCATACATGTGCAATCTGGCGGGAAAATAATTAATCACATACAAACTTGATGTTATTGGTGTTAATATTAAAAAAAAAAAAAAATAAACAAGAAATCGCTTCAAAGTCCACAGTAAAAATAGAAAACAACTTTTCCTTAGACTTAAAGAGTTACCGTGAAAGCTGCATTTAATTAAATTTTTATACTTTATTACATTTGTGTGTAAATTTTAAAATTTTCAACGTACACAAACAATATAAAGTCTGGGCAGTTGAAATTTTAACACTACAGTGAATATTAACTTCCTAAAATTTAAATTTGAGCTCCTAATGTTTATCAAAATACTAAGTTAAATTACCATTTGCTGCCCCCCTCCAATTTGCTTTGTTGGTGCCCCTTCAGAATTTTAAAATTTTTACAAAAATTCAATATACTTACTTAATTTCAAAATTTTATTAAATGCATAAAGGGAATTTTTTACTATTGATTTTGAAGTGGAATTGTTTTTAAAATTTGTTTATTTTTTCCAGTTTTGTTTTTTTTTAGTGCTAAATAATTCTCAACAAAATTAAAATTAAGAAATTTCAGTGCATGCAATTTTTTTTTTTTTAAGACAGTTTTATAAATTTATGCAATATTTAATTTTTAACAAAAATTTCCGTCCAAGGCAGCATTTCCGATTTTTGTGGATTTATCCTACTTTTCCATGAAAATTATGATATGAATACTGAAATTTATTTGAATGAAAATTACGTTTACGAATATGTTTTAAAATATTATAAAATTTAAAATAAAAAAAAAATAATACAGTAGTTTTAATAATTTTAATTAAATAAACAATGAATATTGTAAATAAAACAAATAAAACACTCATAATCAACGACTTAACTCGTTATACAATATTAAGGTGTAAAATATATTACGAAAATGTTTTTATTATTAACATATTCTTCAAAATCAACTGAATCGTTCGTTCTTTCCATGGTTCAAATTTGCTGCAGTTATTTTTGATATTTTGTTTCGAAAATAAGATCCCATTTATTGAATTAGTATCAAAATTACTACGATTCTTGGTTTTAGTCAGGTTGACCGCAGGATTATTATTGAAAATTAAACGATCTGAAGCTAATTCTGAAAGTTGCATAAACGGACATATTTCTCTATCATCTACAAAGCCTTTTACTTCATACCAAAAATCATCGATATTTATTTTTATATTCAAGATATTCCTATCATTATTATTCTGAAGATGCTGCCATTAGTCGTGTAGTTGCAGTATTTGGCTTTCATCGTAATTTTATACCCCAAAATCATAATTATCGTGCGTCGATTTTAATAATTCCGATTATGGTACGAATATGATAAGTATCATACTATAGTTTGTAACGCTCGACGGACCAACGTGAGGCTCGGTTCCATAAAATTATTATTTATATTAATTTATTATTTTAATGATTTATATCAAAAATAAAATGGACATCTAATATGGGTTCAAACCAACTACCCTGACATTAAATATCTCAACCTCTACCGACCTAGCTAGACATCCATATATATACCCAAAATGGATTGAACGTTAGTAAGGTCAAGTAAAATTTTCAAAAAGTCACACTTTAAGAATACATTTTTAGTGTAGAGTTTTTGTATTTTTGTAATAAAATCAAATGCCCTTGAATTCCTCAAACTATCATCGTCGCAGATTTTGTGTCGTTGATATAAATTTTAAAGTAAATTTATAAAATCATAATCCTATCAATAATGCTTGGAAGAATTGGAAAGCTTTCATACGACAGTCGTCAGTCATCAATCAACGAGAGGTAAATATCACGAAAATAGATTAATTAAAATCTATCAGAAAATTGGCTTAATTGGTGAGAAATCCCTCCAGTCGAGCGAATCTTAATGATAGGTACTCAAAGAAATTTATCCTATTACGCCTTCATCTTTCCAAGCCAACACAATTTTAATCGATAAATAAAATTTCAAGACACCCATTAATGATGAGAAGAACCATGCCAAAGGGATTAAACCACACTTGGCAGCAATTGTTAGGAGAAAGGATTTATTCATCGTGCAAATGTTTTAAAGGATATGCTTTAAAACCCTCCTGTATGGAAGTATGTATGTAGGTACATATGTATCTACGCAAGTACGCATTTATGTATATAGACTTTTTATGTCTTATTTATATGGTGGGGCATGAAATTATTCCGATCTTATTAGAGTAATTTTGTTAAATCCTTCTTGCATTCAAAAGGCTTCATTAGACTCCCTATTAGACCTAATCAAGCGCATAACCACCCCAAATTCCAAAGGAAATGGGCTGTTGTGTCATTTGTGGTTAATTTCCTCGAGCTCTTTTACTTGGGGATCAGCTCGAAGGCAATCTATTTCAGCTGTCACAGTGGATTGGATTATCATTTGATGGATTCAAGGGGATAAGGCCGTGATTGATAGATACATGTTCTTTCGATAAAAGGTATTTCCACGTACCCACATGTAGCAACAATAGATTACATTTGAAGATGGAAACACTTAGGTTTTTATGAGGAGATTTTGACTATGCCTAGTATCTTCTACTGGTACTGCTGGAAGTATTTTCGACATCGCGATGCGTCACGACGTCGGTTTACAAAAAAATCTACCCCGAAATTGTGGGAATTTTTGTCGCATTTCACCCGAATGAGCATATCGGATAAGTGATAAGAAGAAAGGAAAAAAAGTCAACATTCAACTTTAAGAATCGTACATTTGGGGGAATTTTGTGGAACTGTTTTTATGATGCCTACCATAGCATCGCTAACCCATACATGCATATATATATGATATGGCGTTATGGTTTTTTTATGAATATTTGAACGACCTTTTACCTTTGTGAATTCGACGGGAGTTTGTAGCTGTTTATCTTCATGCATATACTTTGTTGGGGTTTTTTATGTTTGGTATTCTTTTCAGGTAATTGCTCCAATATCGATGATATTTCACGTAAGTCAGACAATAAATAAAATAAATAAAAATGAAGATATCTGTAAATGTTTACAGGGTGTTCTAGTTGACTTTATGGACAAAGGCATTATGCATGTGTCATCTAGATTAGGTTAGGTTAGGTTAAAATGGAGGCAATTAGCTCAATTGTGATCTAGTGTGCTCTTCCCTAGAATGGTTAAGCTAAATCTAGCCTCTTTACGAGCTCGAATAATTGTTGTGATTAATTTGAGCGACTGCTCAATGTAACTCCCACATCAGTGTAGATTGTTCTTTTGCACTATCAAAAACCACTTGACTTATTCTCTTGTTATTATTTTATTATTTTTTATTATAATATACCAAAACAACGACACTTGTTTTACGTTTTATTACGCACTATGTATGATACAATTATCGGTACTACAACTAAGTACAAGTAGTGTAAAACACGACAAGTAATTCGACACTTGTGAACGCGAGAGTGGTCAGAACAAAACTCACCTCTACTACTCGCCTACCTCTGCCTCGTCGTTTCTTTTCTTCATTTTTATTTTTGTTTTTATTCTACTTAAAACAATGAATTAATGTACTACCCGGGCCATTGAGTAATATTTTTTACTCACTGACCACAGGTGTACAATTTCAAAACAGTGCCGCTTAAATTCGTGGTCACTGTGATTACTTATATTTACTTTAGTTCCGCAAATGCATTGCGATTACCTCATAGCTACCTACACAATTCATAGCGGCGCTAAATGGGTCATCATGAAATTTTGCAGCTGATGAGTGTCATCACATTGCACTGCGTTCGATCTTCAAATATTATTTTCACAACATAATGGTTTTGGAGTTAACTTGCAAACATTACTTGGAGTGATAAATATTCTTCCAATGATTTGCAACCTTAAAGCTATAAGAACGTGATACCCGCAAATTATATAGTATACTTGGTGGATTCATCTTCCTATTCGCATAGTCGACACGCTTCACTATTGAATAAATTTACAAAATGCATTTTAAGTGCAAAAAAAAAACGTATTGAACTTTTCGACACAGTGATCGGAGATCATTGAAGTTTTATTGAAATAACCATTCCGGGATTTCCCTATCTTCTTCAGAAAATAACTGGACGGAGCCACGCCCAGTGATAGCATTAATAAAACAATTCTGCTAAGCAGAATTAGTTTACGTGTCTAGACGAGAGTGAAAAATTCGCTCATTCGCCTTATACAAGGAGCGCTAATTCAAAGGAGATTCAGTATCGTGTCTTTTCTTTTAAGTAGTTCCCCCTCAAAGTATCTTTGTGGTACGAAAAATGATGGGTAGGGAACAACATATGGATTGCCGGCTACGATAATCCATTTTTTCATTTGCCTTCACTTTTTCATGCCCAGTAATCCAAAGGAAGCTAACTTTGTTGTTGCATAAAACAGAATTTTTAAGAATTTTGTTTTAACGATTCTAAATCAAATTCATAAATACACGAAGAAAAAACAACCGCCTCGTCCAGGGTATGAAACCGATACCTTCCGCTTGCCGGGCGACTGCTCGTACCACTGAGCTAACGAGACAGATGATTTTCCCTCTTGAATTCATCAATTTGTTACTTTTTGTCACTAGCCTACTAAGCCACGTTTGCTTTCAGCTGGCATTAACCAGTAACGAAGAAAGCACACAAATAAATTGTAGCTCAGCGGTAAGACAGTCGCCCGGCAAGCGGAAGGTCCCGGTTTCAAACCCCGGACGAGGCGGTTGTTTTTTCTTCTTGTATTTATTAATTTGATTTAAAATCGTTAAAAATAAAAGTTCTTAAAAATTCTTCTTTATCCTTCATTGACCGATTTTAACAAGTGTAGGTTCGATTCCCGTCCGGGAAAAAATAAATAACTTTGTTGTCCCTAACCAGCAGCTGGAGTTTTGTGTCGCAGATCCAGACTAGATAAGACTCGAGGAGAGAGCCAGGAGGGTCTACTACCTCGATTGACACTGTGGTTGATGATCAGCTGTCTGATAATAACAATTGGGCTACTGTTTACCATATTAAGCGACGTAAGCTTAAAATCGTTGGTACTGCATTGTGTGAGGAGATATCTACGGTCTGTAGGCGTAGGTGGCTTCACCTGTCTCGACTTCACCCTGAAACTTCTGAAAAGAACATTATTGACAATATTGCGGCTAAGCTGGAAGTATCTTCAGGTGTATTGAAATGTAAACGTTTAAGTAAATCGGATGTAGATGTTACTTCTTGGAAATTTGTTAATTTTAAACTGGGTGTTCCTGGTCATTTGTTTACTCGATGGCTGAGTGAGGATGTCTGGCCATGTGGAGTTATTGTTCGTAGATTTACAAATCTGGCAAAAAACGAAGCAGCGGTGCCACTGCTAACTCAGAATACATAGAAGAAGCTTCTCAATCACCTGTTGATTCATCTTCATTAACATGCTATTTTCAAAATGTCAGTGGTTTACGGACTAAGATTAACGATATTTATATTGGCTCGACTCAGTTTTCCTACGATATAATCGCCTTGGTGGAGACGTGGCTTCATGATTCCATACATTCATCGGAGATTTTCAGCAGTAACTTCATAGTGTTTCGTAAATATCGATCATTAGACTCAGGTTTTAGTCGTGGTGGTGGAGTCTTGTTGGCGATAAATTCTTCTCTTCATGCTCGTGAGGTATCTTTGCCACATTCTTCGTTCGAAGTTGAGCAGATTTGTGTCCGTATTTCTATGGGAAAAAGGGTTCTTTATTGCCTTGTGTCCTATATTCCTCCTAATTCGTCAGTAGAAATATATGAAAAACATATTGATAATATCATCTGGTTGACTGAATATATGCTGCTGGAGAATGATCAGGTCTGTGTCTTTGGTGATTTTAATGCTGGAAACTTACAGTGGTCTTGGAATGAAGATGATAAGGTCCTGGTTCCGCTGAACGCTAAAAAGGATTTTGAATTTTGCCTGATTGATGGTCTCTTGTCTTTGAATCTAGTCCAAGTTAATAAAGTTACAAACTGCATAGGTAGGCTACTTGATTTAGTTTTTATTAGTGATAATTTGAATTATACTGTAGATGAGGCTTCTTATTTATTATCAAAAAATACTGTTAATCATATTGCTATCGATTTAAATGTTAGCTTTGTTGAATTTTCGAGCTCTTCCTCTAACGCTATTGACCAAAACAAATTGTCTTATTTTTATGATTTTAGGAAAGCCAATTATGCTGCTATCAATGAAGCCTTAAGTGCGCATAATTGGGAATCTTTGTTTTCCCTGAATACTGTAAGTGCTGCTTATTCTTATTTTCTGGAAGTTCTTTACAGCTTGTTTGTTTTGTATGTTCCTCTCACTAGAAGGAGAAATAATTCTGGTTTTCCGTGGATGAACTATAGGTTGAAGAGACTGAGGAATGCACGGAACAAGGCTTATAAGAGATTCAAACTGTCTGGTGTGAATGAAGATCACATGCATTTTAAAAGGCTGCGGAAAGAATTTGATTTCTTAAATAAGTTTCTGTATAGTCAATATTTGGCATCGGTGGAGGCTAGTATAAAGATAAATCCAAAAGCTTTTTGGTCATTTCTAGACAGTAAGCGTAATTCGTATGGAATTCCTTCTTCTATTGGCTTTAAGAATAAAACTGCGGATAATATTTCAGATTCATGTGACCTTTTTGCGGAATACTTTGAGTCTGTATATGTGGAGGACTTAGGCTTTCCCATTGACACTGAGATTATCACACATGTCTTGTCACGGGTCAGCTTGGTTTCAATGTATGTGTCTACGGAGGATGTAAACTCAGCATTGGGCAATGCTAAGTGCAGCCACTCTTCTGGTCCTGACAACATTCCAGCGATTTTTCTAAGTCAATGCCGTGATCCTATTTCGATGCCTCTTTCATATGTTTTAAATTTGTCGTTATCCTCGGGACTGTTCCTCAATGAGTGGAAAATTTCATTCGTTCGTCCTATACATAAAGCGGGTGCTAAAAACTGTGCCAGTAATTACCGTCCTATTTGTAAAATCCTTGCAATTCCGAAGCTATTTGAAAGTATTATCTCTGAAAAAATTTCTTTTCTAGTTAAGGAGTACATTTCTATTCACCAACATGGGTTTGTAAAAGGACGCTCTACAGCAACCAATTTAGTTTCCTATGTCAACTTTTGCTTAAATGTCCTAGAACAAGGTAGTCAGGTTGTAACACTATATACTGATTTCGCTAAGGCATTTGATAAGGTCAATATTCGCCTGCTTTTATACAAACTTGAGGCGTTTGGACTCCATTCTGCTCTTCTTGCATGGTTCGCTTCCTACTTGACTAATCGTATACAAATTATCAAAATTAATGATGTGTACTCTCGACCGATTTTGGTACATTCCGGTGTGCCTCAGGGGAGCCATCTAGGGCCCCTTCTTTTTATTATATTTATCAACGATGTCTTTAACATCTTTGAATTTTCCTCTGTTCTAGGTTTTGCTGATGATCTAAACATTTTCATGGAAATTGTTGATATGTCTCAAGTATCCAATTTCAAATCAGAAGTCGATAAATTTGCGAAATGGTGTCATCTTAATCATTTGTTGATAAATTCTTCTAAATGTAAACACTTTATGACTACTAAAAAAGTAACACCAATTAATTTTAAAGTGTCTATCGATGGGATTAATATTCCTAAATGTAGTATAGTTTCGGACCTTGGGGTTATTCTAGATAGTAAATTTACTTTCGCCTACCATATTGATTATGTAGTAAGTCAAGCTAATTCTCGGCTTGGTTTTGTTAAACGTCGGGCTAGTGAATTCTCTGATCCATACACGCTTAAGGCATTATTTTCAGCTTTCGTTAGGCCTATTTTGGAATATTGCACGGTTATATGGGATCCGTACTATGTAACAAATTCTAACAGAATTGAAAATGTGCAACGGAGATTTACCAGGTTTGCTCTTAGGAGACTTAACTGGACCGGTGATTTACCTCCTTATGATGCCAGATGCCAGTTGATTGGCTTACAGAAACTGTCTCTCAGACGTAAAATTTATAATATGTTTATTAGAGATGTTATTGAAAACAGGATTATTTCTCCTGATATTTTAAAGCTTATCCATTTATATGTGCGAACTAAGCAGATAAGACTGCGCCCCATTCTTTTTGAAACTTTCCATAGAACAAATTATGGCCTCAGTAGTCCATTAAGTCGTTGTATTCGGCAGTTTAATTTGTGTAGCAGCATAATTGACTTTAGTCAAGATAGAGTTTCTTTTAAAGCCTCTGTTTCGGACTTTCTAGAAAGCTTGCTATAACTATAAAATTAGATATGTTCATACTTTTTGTTACATAGTAGGTTAGTTTTTAGTTGACGTTCTTACCAAAACATAATTTTAGTTTTAGTATATGCATGGTCTGTTGATTTTGTAATCTGTAGACTAAGAATAATAAATAAATAAATAATTCACTATAACTTTCCATGCTTGCAAGGCTTGCAAGTAAAAGAAAACTCATTCGATATAACTTACCTTTTAACTTAATTTTTATTCTTTATATTTTTTATTTAAAGTCGTCATTAATTAATTTATTTAGTTAATTGGGACTGAGAGATTGGTATAGTATTATGATAAAGATTACGATTTTTTTTTTAATCTGCATGAGATTCCCAACTTAGTTAGGTTCTTATTATGAAAAGCAAAGATAGATTTGTTTAAAAGAAATGTTATACGTATTCATATAAAGGCTTTAATTTAAGTTCCATTATTTTATTTCTAATATTTAAATTGGTATTATCTACTGAAAATTCATAGATCAATTATCTTCTAACACTCCAAGTACGCTTAAGGCCTTCTGGCGATATACCTCTTATGAACATTCTAGCTGCAAAAGGAGTGTTAGAAACTCTGAAGAGAAATATTCGAGTTAAAGTTCATAAGAGAAAAACATAAAGTGAAAATTAACAAAAATCTTTTGAATTTAGTATGTTTTTAAGGTTCCGAACTTTAAATGAAAAAAACAAAAACAGAACCCTTAAAAGATCGCTCTTGCGTCTTTTTGTCTGTCTGTCCAACACGACATGATGTAGAAATTTAAGATTTGACAGAATATTAGATCTTTCTGGCGCCCTTTTATTTCGACAGTAAAAGATTATGAAGGATTTTTCTAATTTATTATGAGGTATAGCTGGGCTCCTTTAAAAAAATGTTTATAATATAGAAAAAATCTAAAGAGTGTACTAAGTTTTTTTATTCTATTTGTAACACCTAGAAATAATGCTAGTAGAGAAAAATAGGTTGGACACACGCAGGTATAATATTCAAAGATATTTTGATTTTAGCATGTTCGTCTGCCCGTCCATCCGTCCATCTGACCATCCGTCCGTCCTCGCAATAACTCAAGAAAGTGTTCACTTAGATACAAAAATGGGATAAATCGGGTAACTCCTTCGTACGATTCCCATACAAAAATTTCGTTTTTTACTATATATTTGGACAGTGCCTGACAACACGTTCACGTATGGAGCTGAAATTTTCCACACAGTTTTCATAAAAAGTGCAGATTTGCGTTCGAAAATGTGAGGAATTGGGCAATTCCTTCGTAGGGTTGCCATATAAAAATACCGTTTTTCACTATATATTTCAACACCAGCTGAGAGCGCATCGACGTACAGTAGGAATAGTAAGTAAAGATTGGAAAAATGGACGAAATCGGGCAACCATTTTTGGTGTTGTCATACAAAAATTAAATTTAGGATTTTTACGTATACTGTGAAAACTATTAGTCCTATATAATTTTAATGTACCGAAATTTTTTCAGAATATGAAATTCTATAGAATTAATTATAATCATTTTTACTGTCCAACAAATCGTTCTAGAAATATATGCGAAAAACCACTTCAAAAAATCACACCCATTGAAAATTAGATTAGATTAGGTTTTACAAGGAGAGGGTCCCTACTCGTCCAAATTCACAGTATAAGTAGGGCTTGACTAGAAATGAAAGCGACGCATGTCGGAGCTCCAGTTGACCAAACGAAACGGGAGTTTTGTAGGCTTTCCTTGGAAAATGTTCAAATTTACAAATTGTCGCGGTTAAATTGCAACAGAATTTCAACGAAAATGCCAAATTGATTCGGGTAAAATATTAATTCAGGGGAGGTATGTAGATTTTCGATTCTGTAAGTGGCATTTCCGGGCGTTTTCAAAGTTAGCCGATAGATAGCAAAAAGTCGGTAAGCAAAATTTTTATCGATTTAATTTTTTTTTTAAGTAGGTAAATGACATCCGATCTTCCTGAAATTTTGTACAGATAATCTCTTAGTAAAAGCGCATCCATAAAAAAAAAACAAAAAACTGGATTAATCGATATGTTGTTTGAAAACATTTCGAAATGAATTTTTCAGACAGAATTTTGGCCGTCGAAAATTAAATTTCGCAACTTAATCAGAAGGGGAGGGAAAATATGTTCAAAAAATCAGAAAAAAAAATCACAAAATACTAGCAAAAGGAATTTTCCATATCGGATAATATTTATTCCACCTCCCGCAGAACACCTGAATTCGGGAAATGAGAATATTTTTCCCATTGGTGTATACTGTATATGAATGACCTTTTGACATTGAAATTTTATCCGATTTTAATGAGGCTCTGTACCAATATCCTATACAGATGGTAGAATATAAAATAAATATCCCCACCTATGGAAAATAATTTCTGTTTTTTATTATAATAATATGTAACCCACCACGGGTTACTACTTTGTAACCCGCTGCCGTACAAATCTCGTAATAGTTTCAAAAAATCATAAAAAACTCACTTTGAACTCAAAAAAAGAATTTTGAAATTCAATTAGAATTTGGCCGAGAGATAAAGGTGGCAGCTTTACAGTATATGCTGCTAATTAACGTAAGTTGAAAGTAATTAGCAAACCTCGCAATCTTATTTTAGAAAATGCTCCTAAACTGATTGGGGTAATGACTTCTGGTTTTCTGTATATGAAAGATAACAGATTATAGATAATTGTACAGCAACGAAATATTGCGAGTATACTCACAAGATGATAATTATCAAAGTTTTTCCGAAAATATTTAATTTTAACCCCGGGCTCCCCTACATTACACATTATTTCTGTTTGGCTCGGCCATCTGGAGCTCACTTACGTCACTTTCATTTCCAGTCAAACCCTACATATACTGTGAATTTGAACGAAATTAGTGATGAAGAGTAGGGACCGTCTCCTTGTTAGACCAATTCTAGCTTTTTAACTTATTTGTTCTTGTTTTCTTGTTCAGGTGGTCGTTTGAAACTGATATTTTCAATTTTTCAATTTTTGGAGACTTGGTAAATACAATATAGCCCAAAATGTGGGAATAAACACGTCTTTCACCCCCTCTGATCTCCTAGGTTTCTAAAGCTAAAATTTTAATATTATCAGGATTGTAATAGGTATTGAGTAATAAGCAAATAGATAACAGAAAAACTGACGCTTTTTCGCCAGTCTCATAATTGCTAAAAAGAAAAAAATGTGGCAGAATTCATTCATTTTTAAGTTATCACAGACAACTTTGGATTAGATTTGAGTAAAATTTTCCAGATTTTTTTTTTAAATGCTAAGAATGCAATCCCATTCTTATATTAATAATTTTCTTTGGCTATTTATGTTGCACAAGTTACTATTGAATATAAAAGTAAAAGAAAATATTAAGTGGCCCGTCTACCCACCTACCCCACTTAAATTCGGTCGATCGTTCTGGTACGGAACCCTGATTGAGCAAGCGCGAGTGGGGCTAGACCGAAATTTATTCTATATTTAACATAATGTTTATCATTACTTTGGAAGTTAAAAATCTTAAATATTGTACTACCTTTTAACTCACGTTCCACAAGGATTCAAAATACTTGTGTAACTAAAATATTGATTTTGTCACTTCTTTCATCTAAAGAGAAATAATCAAATAAATGTTTTTTTTTAGAACAACAAAAATAATTACTAATTTCGAGGAAGTTATTTTCTCTGAGGTTGAAATTTTCCAAATATTTTTAATGTGGAATACCACAAAATCTCGATATGACGTAGCCCACAATAAATATAGCAAAACGTAAGGTCCGTAAGGGCGAGTTGTTGTTAGCAGGCATATCAGTGGAAACGGGTGCCTTTAAACTATTGCATTCCTGAATGGAAGCAGGAGTAAAGAAATACGACAACCGTAGTATATGTTTCCGCCTGATAATGAGGGCCTGGAAAACTAAGGGCAGCCGTCAGCTGAAATCTCGAGAAACCGAAGGCTTTCATCGACGTCACGAACCACCTAGTTACAGGGATCCAACTTTCGGGGAGTATGTCGCTGGTAGGGGCAGCATTTGTTCATCTCAGGAAGTGGATCATCAGCAAATACACTAAATTTGATAAATAAATAAGCGTTAAAGGTTTTCCATTTAATTATTTAAGTATTTTAGAACCTTAGTGAAATATTACAGGAAGACTTGGGAAATAGTATAAAAGACAACTATAAAGTTCACGGGAAATTCGATGAAAACAATAGAACAAAACTGATTAATTTAATCACTGAATACGTTTTCAAAAATAAAATAAAGTTGAAGGGGTCTGATATAGACTATATTTCGGGTGAAATCGTGAAGGAATTTCCAAATGAAAAAAAGTACGTTACTAGTACATTCGTATTATACCAACGGAGCTTGCCCTATAAATAATTTCTTATTCCGTAAAATTATATGTAATTTATTCTGCCTTTGCTTTGTGTTGCATAAACGAATTTCACATAGAACAGATATTACTTAGAAAGTTTGCAGTTGACGTTATGCACGACCTTTTCGAGGGTGTGTTTCATTATAATTTGTCTAAACTATTAACATATTTTATTGAAGATGCTAACATTTTTTCTCCTCAAACTTTAAATAATAGAGTTCAGCTCTTTTGTAGTAGGAAATGATGTTTGGACTTTCTTTTTGAAACTTAAAAATAATAGAGTTAGTTGACTTACCTTCTTTTGACGATTCAATGTTGGAACTAATCACAATAAAAGAAATGAATGAAATGTACATCCATTTGTTCTCAGAAAAGCTCAAGACTAAACACCATATTTTAACGTACTACCGAACTGTTATTAAAAATAGTGATCCGGTTGAGTATTTAAGTTGTTTCCGATTCGAAGCAAAGCATCGTTCATTAAAATTATATACAAACAATGTAACTAGCAGGGTTAATATACAATGGTCATTAGGAATTAAGCTTCAGTATTGTAATGCTTATCGATCTCTTCAGTTTAAAGGTTTTGAAACAAGAATAGATAATACTCATTTCGAAGAGACAAAATTACTTTATATTTATTTAGATATGAACATAGAACCATCTGGTTCAGTAGACTTGGAGGAAATAGTCTTCAGTGGTGATGAAATTAGTTTAAATGGGTTGAAATATAAAAAAAGTTTTCATTTTAACAATGTCTCGAGATAATCTCCTTCTATATGAAATTGGAAAAATTATAAAAGCCAAAGATGACATCATATTCCAATGTTTTGAATTTAAAAATGTACTTTTTGATTAACATCTTGAAGCGTATATAGTTTAAAATAAGTCCAATATCGCAAAGCATGTAAATACAAGAAGTTTAACGAATCCTTCTATTCATTTATTAAGATCTGCTAATAATAAGCTGATAATAAGATTTAAAAGCTATTAATGCTATATCTTGTGATATATTATTTTAATAAATTTTGAAATAAATAAATCACATATTATTTTCTCAATTAATTGTTTCATTTTATCAAAATTTGACTCCTTTACACTTAAATAGAAGCAGCTGGTATGGGTGATATTATAAGTTGACCTATTATCTTTTGCGAAATTATTAGAAATATTTGATATATGTTTATATATAGCTTTGACATATAGCTTTTTATGCATGTATATATATTTTTTGTATGTATATATATATATATATATAATTTATACTATAATCTATAGTTAAAAATGATTATATCGTTCAGAATTTACGAGGAGTATAGTAAACCTACCAACATAGTCACAAGCTCGACTATAAACATAGTCACTTTTTAAGTAATCTAAATTCTAGTCACTTGTGATTATGCATGCTGTTAAAAATGACCTTTTATATATTCAAAATATTTTGAAACTAATCTTATGGTCAAAAATTACCATAAGTTACTATTTTTCTTGTCGTCCCAATCCGGACCATAAATGTAGTCACTTTATAATTACTTTTGACCATAAATTTTTCTGGGTGTAGAGATTCTCATAAAGTTAATGTTGCGAGTCCAGATTGTCCCTATGACAACTTGGATGAGAATTCGGATCTTGGTTGGATCAAAATGTTCTTGAGTGATGAGGGATCAGTATCCAGAGCATCGAATGAGCTGGGATTCGACAGGCTCTACTAATAGGCTAGTGCAGATTAGCCAGGTCGACCCTCTGTCGACGAATCTGAAACGGCGAGAATAATAATGAAGTTGAACTGCAAGTTCTACCAGTACGCAATCCTGATCAGCGCTGAAGTCAGTAGCTGCTAAGGTAGTGCCAGATGCTGATTGGGAAAATAAACCCGAACACAGTAGTTCTGTAAGTAATTGCTAATTTTCCAAAATAAAAAAGGATAATAACAAGTCTTCGGTCTTTTTCGCCTTTATTGTTTTAGATGACGAATCTCTGTGATATTCATAGACTGGGTCGATTGCTGTTATTTTTGTACTCCTAAACAATTATTAAATAGACGTGAGCATAAAACGACTATAATAGTCTTTATTTGACACGATAACGATTTAATTTTATTTTTAGTTTCGGACATCAAAGTCGAGGCTTTTTCTTTTCTCAAGGTGGTTTTCAAATTGGGTGTGGCTGTCTGAAGCGGTTTACGTCATGCAGATGGCACTGTTAAGCCAACACAACTTATCTTGGTGCACTCATAAGCGACGACAATAAAAAGGACTTTTCCCTCTACCCGAAATCTCAATGAATGCTTACAGATTTGGAAGCACTGCAAATTTTGTTACACTACACCCCCATAACTTTGTTGTATTAGTAACAACACTACACTAGTAACAGTACCACATCCAACAGGTGATAGTCCAGAGTATACGCGCTTTCCCTGAGATTTCGAAGAGAAAAGCTCTTATTCCAGCTGGAAATTCCCATCTAAGCTTCCACCAGTTGCAGTGCAACATTTAAAGATAATGTGAAGCGAAAATTTGATTCAGTTAACTGTTTGCATTCGTCAATTATAGTCGCGAGACGGGAACCAAAGCTTTCTGGTGCTCCTTGATGAAGAGATTACCAAAAATGTGAGTTTTTTTTTCTTTGTGTTGAGGGTAGTTACAAAGCAATCAAGCATAAATTTTACCTTATAAAAATAAAAAATGATTAAGTGACGTAAATTTATGGTGATCCTAAAACGGTTATTATCTGTGCTTTTAAGATAAGAAAAAAAAATGCTCGACAGGTGAATAATTACAAAAATTCCTGAGTGTTCCGGGTATTGTGCGGGTAGCGTAGTGAGCACGGTACCTAGACCTACCTGCCTACCTTACCTACCAATTATAGCTACCGGAAAGTTTGTTTATTTCAAGCACGCATTATCGGTGATGTTATTGAGTGGTGTGTGTTTTGTGAAGTGCCCTAATGTGAATCCTGCCCAACCGCTGCTGGTTTTGTACTCGTTTCAATTATTTTCGATGTCGAGGAGGGAAAATCGGGTTTTCGCTCAATTTAAATTGTAATAAGCCTCCGTCGAGGTTGAGTTTTTGATGGGGTTCGACGACGAGAATCAATTTTAAGTACCCTGTTTACACGCTAAAGTTATCGGAATTGTTGCTGATGCATTTCACCCTCCCCCTTTAAATTATTTTTCGATCCTATCTACCTGAGCTGTGCGGGTACTGCCCGACGCCATTGTCGCTCCGCCAACTTGTTTCGTGTGCCCCAAATATATTTACAACCTGAAGAAAAAAAAAGTGTAAGACGCGAGTTGTGTGTTTCCGATTGAACTAAAATTGGATTTTCGGTAGCAAATTTCGGCCTTGTTTAGGGGAGAAACGCGGAAATAATTCTCAAGGTGCAAAAAGTGTGCTGATGTTATTTCGTGCTGAACATGGAACTGTGTCGTCTTTGGATGGAGTCAACCGATGATCATCTTTCTCCAGCTCTTGAAAAATTTAATTATACTCGGATATATTTTCCGTTATCTACTGAATTGTGAAAAAAAAAAAAAAAAAAAAATAAAAAGGTAAGCTATTTTTAGACTTTCGAACGCCTCATCTTTTCAGCTCGTATAAGGAAAGTCCGATAAAATCCGTTTTTAGGTGGTTTCCCTTTTTTTATGTATTTCATCTTTTCATGCAGCTTTAGGTGATAATTCCCGTCGTCTTTGATGTGAACAAAGGAAAATGGAAAAGTGACGACACATTTGTATTGGATGCTCTTAATAGGTTTCCTATTAAGTAGAAAACCTTGTAGTTTACAATAATCGTTAACTAATGAGAATAAATCTTTTGAATTTTGGTGGAGTATCTAAGAGCTCACTAGTGCGGTGAGGGGTAACATATGTACGTAGCCGCCAATTACTTTAATGTTGTTGGAGATGACTTTAACATTTTTTAAGTTGAGGGCGAATGAAATCTGTGAAGGAAAGGCAAGTCCCAAACCACGCCACTGATATGCTGATGTACTGATCTGCTCATTATCAGCAGCACTAATATCTTAATGAGGCATGCTGCATTGTAAGAGCAAGTGATATACTCATGTTATACTGATCTGCTGATAATCAGCAAGTGACATCAGTCGATCTTTTATTTTCAAAGTAATTAAATCGGGTTGGTATAAAATATTAAAAATCGGTGATCGAAATTTTCTTTCAAAATTAGAGCGAAATGTTGAAAAACGAATTTGCCTGTGGGAATCAACTGCAAAAGAGATAAATTGGAAAAAGCTTAGAGAAAAATTTTGTCGTAAATTGGAAAATATAACACACCATCTTTTACAAGTTACGACGAAATTTCTTGTGTAATTTTTTATTAAATTATACTCCGTACTGAAGAGTATTCGTGTTTCTGCCAATACGAAACGCTTCTTCCAATTAATTTTTGAAGTTATATTTTGCAATTTCAAATTGTCATTAGCATGGCCTCTTTCTTCCAAATACGGAATATAACTCACCTTCCAGCAGGTGGTGGGCTTCCTGGATTTTATTACTTATCATGAATGATGGCTCAATTTTATTATTGATCAAAATTGTTAGTTAGATATTGTCCTTTATCATAGTTTTCCTTCAGATGTAAATGCCATAAAAAAATCCCGACTATATTAATAAGTGTATATTAATGTTATAATCCACCACACATACCCAATATTGGCGTTTACTTTGCTTCTTTCTTCAGTTCTTTAATGATAAAAGCAGCAACAGCTCTTCCTCCACACTGAATTCCATTTTAAATGCATCTGATTTTGACATAAACAATCAGAACACTAAGTAGATGTAGCATTACCTACCGTAAAACGGGGTGACTTGGCATGCTGGGTGACTTTGGTACTGATGTGATGTCCTCGCAGTATACCACCAGCTAGATATTATTTACCTTTTTTATTTATACCACAAATGCGGATTTTACGAATCCTTTTTGATATCAGATTTTCACTTTCAAACGTCCTTCTAGTGGAGTGATTAAAAATTGTCTGTTGAAAGAACTATTTAAACTTGAGGGAGTTAGAAAGGTTCAATATGATTTTTTAGTTGCTTCTGTTGGTCTATCGTGTGGTCTAGCTATGATTTTAAAGAAGATTTAAAGCCTGAATCATACCATCGCAATAGCGATTGTGATAGTGTAGCATTAGCGATAACGAAACATAGATAGCTATTCATAGTTTTCAATGTATAAATGCTCACACCAACGCAATAGATCACAGCGATACAAAAATGTCTGCAACGTTTGACCAGATGCGATTAAAACGTCTATCGCAGCATGCATAATTTCAGTCGTCTATCGCGAGCTATGAGATCAAGATGGATAGTGAATTTTCAAGTATGTAATGAAAAATACAAATCATATAAGGAGATCGCCAATTTCATATGATCTGAATTTAAAACATTTTAAAAATATTAGAACAAAGTGAAAAAATATCCTTTACAAACGAAAAGTCTTTGAAAAAGATATTTCTTTTGCAAAAGAGGGCGTTTCGTATCGGCAGGAATCGTATATTCATCAGTATGATTGGGCTCCTGCCTGCCGTTGACCTCATATATGCACTTAAAATAATTTTTAATTGTGAATTATATTTAGCTCAATGCGGGACCAAAATTTCATAGTTAGTTAGTTAGTCAATATATATATATATATATATATATCAGTTTTTCCACTCAATTTTCGAGCTAAGGATTGGACAGCAAGTTTTTATATTGACTAACTTCACTATAAATTTATTTCATAGCTAAATTCTCCAATAGAAGAAAGGACAAAGTGGGGGATGATATTTCCAAGGAGTTTAATACAAGTTAGCTTAGATTAAGAGTATGGATGACTAGCCCACTAGAAACCCTTGGACGCCTCGGCAAGCGTTGATTTATTGTGTCCTTCCCTAAACTTGTTAGGTTAAATTTAGCCCAGAATACAAGTGGTAAATGTTAAATGAAATGAGGTTATAACATAAGCACAAAAACGTTGTTGGAGTTGGAAAATTTCTTTCGTTGGTCTTTCATTGAGTTCAAAATTTATCAAACCCTTCATTTTTATTCAAATGGCTCTAAATGTTGGGTGTAATACCTATGGTCCTCATTCGTGGTTTGTAAACAAAATATGAAGAACGTAATTGTTTAATACTTTTAATATTTGTTTAACGCTGTGTTGGAATAGGATTGGCAAAAATTCTCCATTCCAAACTAGCTTCCAATTATCTACTGTGTAGACGAAGCACTTAAAATCCTGCGGCATTACTTTTAATAACAATTTGATTTCGAGATTAACGATGGTCAGTAAGACAATTGTAAACTTTTTCAAATTAGAAAAATACGTCGACCTTAATAATTGGACATTTAATGGGAACAAGTTTACCATCAATGCTACCCAATACAATTTTGAATCTGTAATTTGTAGTTTTCCCCGATATCCGTGCTTAGGATGTTCTCAAATTGCCTTAATTGGTGCAAGCGCTAAATATATACGTCGGTATCGCTATTACTACAGTGTGAATCAGCCTTAAATCTATTCACTTAAGAACTACAATATGCAAGATTTACAATATAGTGTCGAATCAGTTTAGAAAATTTAGCTGTTCATTAGTCATAGAGTTTTGGCATCTGCTTTATAACCATCTAACACTATTCTCTTGCAGATTGCTTGTGTATTCAAAGTCTCTACTTTATGTTAATTTTTTATGAATACGAGTTACTGGATACGTCAATATTCGATTGGATAAGAGGCATACAATCTTATTGAACATTGGTGCGTGTGATTTTATTGCGGTGGTATTTTTAGTTGTCAAACAACATATTACTGGATTTTTGATTGACATTGTATTCTAAAGGAATTTTACGAGAGATCTAGGAGATTAAAAAATTATATTAGATTGGTCTATTACATAATTTATTTTACGTGTAGAAATAAATACAAACATTTGACAATTAACTAAGTCGATTAGTTGAATTTTTGAAGAAAAGTCCCGATTTGACAGTCTAGTCGATCGCGATTAGCCCATGATCATATACGTAGTTTCCTTGTTTCGATCATCGGATTTTAAATCCGCATTCTGTCGGGAATAGTAATAAAACTTTAAATTATTTTTGGTTTTATTGTTTATGTGTGATATATAAAATCATCAAAGTATACATAATTATAATATATTACTTTAGGTATTTATCTGAAATATAACAGATTAAAGATATTCTTTGTGGGTACGGAACAGTTTTCTAATAAGGCTACTTTAGGAAATTTGTCAACCTCAAAGAAGATAATTTTTGAAGTTATATCGTTAATTTTTTACTGATCTATAAACTGTTTTGAAAACAAGTTATTATTAATGATAGTCAGTAGTATTACGAATAATACAGGACCAAAATGGCGGTTCATTAAGTAAAACTAGCTTAGTTATAATAAAAAGAGCGTTGCAAGGACCACATTTTGGAAAAAATCGAAAATTACCTGTAATTTCCAAAATAACATGAATTCGAAAAAAGCTAATATAACATTTTCGATTGCAAATTACCTCATCTTTTAGGGGTTTCAGTATTGAATACTTTCCAGGAACTCCTGTACAGCACAATAAAATTCAGAGTGGAACTCCCACATGTACTAGTACAACGTAATGAAGAGAAAGAGTGAATTTTGCAATTTAAGACCAACTAATATTAATAAGGTCTTAATGTTAGATTGCTGGCATTTCAGACAACATAATTCATTCCATGGCTCATAGAGTTATTATTAGGGCAGCTAAAGTACATAGTTATAGCATGAAATTTGCAATAGACATTATCCGAAAACACCAACAGACCGTATCTTTCCTAACAAAGGGACAGAAGATAGGAAAGCATTACTTATATTACATGATTTGTTTTTTTATATTATTAATCCAAGTGTAGGGGATACACTACGATGCAAACCATAGCATGGCAGAAAGATCTTCTCGGATCCAGCAATTATTTTATTAACAATGTTTATTTCTATCTAGCGCGGGCAAGCTTTCGCGATTGGATGTAGCTTGAGTGACTTTCTTTGGTGAAAAAGTGGACTTTTATACTTCTTATGATTGTGTGGAATTGATGCGTCGCTCGTGGAAAATGACTTCCTTTGAAAAAAATGTTCACAATAGAGCACTTATGGACATGGAAGAAAAAACTGCACAAATATATGCGAAATGTAGAAGCTGGGTCGTAACCCAAGTGCATGAAAATGGGGTTTCCGGCGGCAAAAATGTTCCGAGAAGGTTTTCTTAATCGGAAAAAATATTCACTACTCGATAGTACCCGGTGAGAAATTTCAATAGATATGCAATATGCGGTATTAGAAACACCCTCCCCTCGCCAATGGTTCATACCCCCTACCCTACACGTACTTAAAGAAAAATTTTCTTCTACGAATTGTAGCTGGCAATGAGGTGAGAGGAACATTCAAATACGTTTTTCGATCGGACATAATCCTACCATGGTAGAGCCGATCTAAGGTGCGAAAAATCAACTATCTTAGTTCGAATAAAAAAGCGGGAGATACTGAAAAAGTGAGTATTGGGATGACTATAAATAACTATTTAAGCCTCCGAGTATAGAACTGTGTGTACTCAAACGTCTGCTCAGGACCTAAGGAAATCGGTTCTCGACTAAATTTTCCAATTCCCCCCTCCCCGTCACCTTTCCCCGCTAGATATAAATAAACATTGTTAATAAAAAATCGTCATAGTATCATAATGTATTGTTCAAGATATCTCTCATGTCTGGAGGTGTCGGGCCTAAAATGGGCATACCCCTTTAAACTAGATGCGTACGAATCTTTGCTTATAACTACTGCAGAAAACCACTGATGAATACAGAGAAAGCTACTTATAATAAAATCGAGCTTATTCAATCGCCCTTTGTTAGAATCTGTCGCGTGGTTTTTCCATAAATTACATTTTTGTAGTTGAAGTAAAGTTTATTTCTTTCGCTTTCTTTGTAATGTAATTTCTCTGTATCGAAGTGTAATTTATATAGATGCAAATAATACCTTATGATGGACACATTATCCGAAACCTCAGTCATTAAGTATTACGTATATTTCCATTTTCTTTTTTAAGTGAATATGACGAAAAAAAAACTTAAATTTAAAGGTACGTTTTGCAATTATCTTCTATTAAAATTTATGTAATTTGTATATGTATATATATATGTATATGTATATGTAATTTCACTTCTCAGTGTGAAATTAAATTAAATGGGCAATATTTAAGTGAGATATCTGAGAGTAAGTGTTTAAGAATTATTTTACATAATAAGTTGTAATATGAGATAAGCATATTTGCATATTTGCTGCAGATTAAGAAAAACAATTTACAAATTATTTCTTCTTAGAAAAATTTTAAATATTCATTCGTTAAAAATGGAATACATTGCAATTGTACAATCCACTCTGAAATACGGAATTTTCGTTTGGGAAACGGCATGCAACAGTAGGGTTAAATCCTTGCATATTCTCTATAGTAACGATACTTGGTCACTGTTTATCGTATACTAATTTCAAGCTAATATTCATTATAAAGGTTTACAACAATGCTCTTTTCAAATATGTAATCCATGTTTTCCTACATGTCGTACATCACCTAAAAAAATACTAAACCATATTGTTTGATAGTATATGCAATTTAAAAAAATTAAATTAAGACTAATTTAAATGAGCCATAATGATTATCCTGCATATTCGAGTAAAGCAGATAGACTGAATTTCCAAAATGATCCCCTTAGTAAAGTTAAATTGTTGCAATATAATCTAAGTGATTTTTTTACTGTCAAATATAAAATATCCTCACGAGAAATTGAGTATAAAACTGCATCCATAATTAAAAACCCGTAAAACATAATAATAGCAACCCCAAGAAATATACTTTTCCAAGCTATGAATCAATTTGATCGACGACATAATGTGAAACAGGATAAAGTTCATAATTTGAAGTGTTCATTACATTTTTTGCAAGAGTTTTTGTCAAGAATTGATAATTTTTGTCACATTTTTTTTAAATAAATATATTAAACAGGATTACAAAAGATCTTTTATTTGAAATATCTAAAAAAGTTATTTAAGCAATTAGATACAATTAATCAGGTCTACCGGAGAGCTCGATTAGACTAGATCGAAGTTAATTGGAAAAGTCAACGAGGTATTGGTAACTCAAGATACAATTATTAATTATTAGTAAAAAATGTAATGAAAAGAAATAAAAACAATGAAATAACCATGAAAACAGTGTTAGAAATTAAACATTATAGATTTCGAACTACCAAATGCAAATAGACGCTCATAGAAGATGCTTTAAAAAACCAATTTCTTTATTTTATAAGAGCTTAGATTAATATAGTAGGAAAAAATTGTCACTATCGTTAGTGTACCCCCTTAAGTATAAATATACGGGGAACAGGAGAATGCATTTATTGCGAATTTTCCCATCATACGTTAAGGCACGTTTGTTTCTTTCATTAGTTCTCAGAAATATTAAAAATGCTTGAAAGTTAATCAAAATAATTAGAAAATTAAAATAAATTAATCATTTTTAAAAACGACTAAGCGATTAACGATTGATTACTTTTTATGATTAATTAATCAGTAATTTTCACATGATGACTTTAAACAATTAAATATTTAAATCATTGTTCCTGATTCATGATTTGTTTTTTTAATCGTAAGCATTAATCGTTAATATAATAAAATTTTGCTCAACACTGTAGTATAGATCATAAGAAGCCGAAAGCAATAACGGTAAGATTTTACATGTTCGAGTCATACAAAGTCTATACCAGTTCCAAAATTAGATCTATTGAAATTTTTTTTTTTCGGGTCTAATAAACTATATTTTTATGATAAATCGTATATGGAAGAATATATGCTTTGCTACATGCAACAAGTTTAACCTGGAAAATATTTTAGACTTATACATTGAATCTACAAGTCTAGGGAAATTTAAAATTTCCGACAAGAAGGTGAATAATTTTTGTGTTAGACTTGTACACATGTAGTTTTGTGGAATAGGGCCCAGATAACAATTATCAAATTTTTGAATTTTGCCAACTCCCTACAGTAGTTTCGTATGTTTTCATCTGTAGAGTTCCTAAATAGTTTCAGTTTCACGGATGCTATATGCTAATCCTGATCTTCTCTCTTTTGTTCCAAATTTGAATTCGTATTGCTCTACCCAACCAAGAACAAATTCAAAATATATTGTATTATCTAAAAAAATTAGTTGTTAATAAATATTGTACACAAATTTTGTACATTTTAACTAAGATTTATAAACGGCGAAATATGAAACGATTGACTCAATACAAGGAAAATTATAGGCAATCATGAAGCCTCTTACATGTAGATCCCTTAAATTTTTTAAATTAAATAAACGCGAATTTGATAATTTTGTTCCAACCAGTTCTGGAGAAATTTTTGAAAAGTAGAACACAATATTACATACAAAACTGTTGTTACACAAATTCGTTTATTGTAATCCACGTTCTACATTCATTATACATGACTTATGTAGACAAACAACTCTTAATAAGAATAATAATTATTTTTTGACTCATATCTTATCTTATCTTTCATAAAGAGAAATTTTGTTTTGCGCAAACATTTTTTTGTTTACATCTTTTTCGTACTAAAATTGTATGCTACATGCGCTAAGCCACCTCATGGTCCACATAAGATATTTTGTTAATCAGATAAAAAAGTGAATCATAATTAAAAATTAAAAAAACAAATCGAAATATAATTGCATACTAATTATATAGTTATCGATACGTTGTACATTGTAAATATTTTGTAATTAGCATTCATTAGATGTCAGGTACACACAGAGTAAAATAGGAAAAGCAAGGGTTCAGTAAATCTAGGTGTGCTGTTGGTGTATGCAATGGTAAAGCCACATTTAACTGAGAATATACTTAAGTGATGTCTTAGTTACAACAGGGGTTGAGATCATTGTGTTATCAATTTACAGGCTAGTGGCTGACAGCTTAGGCTCATATGAAACTAAAGTTAAGCTGATGAGTTTAGTATTCCCTGACTTAATAGGTACTAACTAAAATGTACTGCCATATGAAGCTCATTTACATTATATGACATTAGGGAAAGGTATTTCTAACAGATTTCCTTATATTTCACTCATTGTTAAACATACTAACGCAGTTGGCTATCAGAATTACTTTATTGAACCTTGCTTTAATTAAAATTACCTAATTGATTTCCTTCAAACCGTTATGAAATTGTGTAAATACTTTTGTCCTGTTTGAGCTGGCATATAAGTAAAATTTTACGTATTCGAACTATATTTGCAATCGAGTTATTTTAGGGAATAAATTGCTGTTAGTTTGCGTAGCTCTTTTATTTCATCCAAAAGTAAAAGTTACATACTCGTATAAAATCTTTGCTATTATTGAAAAAAAAATGTGACGAATTTTAAGACCAAGCGGCAAGCAGCAAAGGAGAATTGAATCAAATTTCGCAATATTGTTAAAAAAATAATTTTAACTTTCTAAGTTTGCATTATTCCTGCCATATTATTAGGATACTCTACTCTATCAAATCAACCTATGAATGCTGAGAATTTCGGGGTCTATCCGGAGCTTTGAGACCGTTTTTTTCCGAAATCAAAAAAATGTTATCATTTTCGAGATTTCGCTCCGAAACGCAAGCACGCACCCCACTCTCTCATATGAATCTATCATCGCAAGGAGTGTTGCACCGTATCCGGCGGTTTTATTCACGAAATCACAAAAACACAAAAAAAAATGCGGAATATCGTTCCGAAATGCGTACTTATATGAACCCCGCTCTATCAAATGAACATATAATAGCAAGAAATTTCGATTTTTTAGAGATAGCATATCAAAGCATATCATTACAGGTATGAAACAAGTTGAAGGAATATGGAATATGAGGATGTGTTTATTTGACGTGTTGCACTTTTAAATTTTTGGGAGCACGTAATTAAAAAAAAAAAACAAAAGAGGATAAAAGTCCTTTCTAGCTTTGTACATTTTGGGAAAAAGGCATCTCCAAATTTTTCTATACGGACCAAATTATTTGGGGGCTATGTAAGAGATTTGTTTTAAAGACGAATATTGTATGCTGACATTAATGTACAAGGATTTGACCAGATATTTCAATAGAAGATTATCCATTTAAATAGCAATTAGGAACCACCGTCTTCTATATGGAAACATATTCCCATAATTATGTTTCCAATTAGTTTTTAGGCATTATGTTATGCAGAGATAAGATAGCTTTATCTCCTCAGTACCAAATATAGAAAATATTTTCCATTCTACGTCTAATAAAAGACTTATAACAACACATCAAAAAGTCAATGCAAGCATTAAGGTGTATAAAGCACATAACAGGAGCATGGACGTATTTTCCTTTTGTACATGAAAAGTATTTTAATTAATGCAGAATGAAAAAAAAACTAATCCCAAATTTAACTGAATGAAACCATTACTAAACTGCTAAACTTATCTCTTAAATGTGACCGAAATTCCTAATGGAATTTTCTTAATACCACAGTCCAAAGAAAAATCTTCTCAGAAAAGTAGATTATGATCGAATGAGTAAATTTTGGGATGGTATACAGGCAAACTTTGGAATAAATCTCACCAAAAAACAAACAAAAAACACCCCCAAAAGACTAGAAATTCTCTAGGGAATACACCCGTGAAACACCTGTCAATTTCGGTAAATATAACTCCGAACCTATCTCATGAGGACAGCACGCATAAAGTTCTGAATTTCAAGAATGGACGTAGATTCCTGCTGAGAATAATAAGAAAGGACAAGTCTGGTAGGATTAAGAAAACTTTCATTTTCCGCTTCACAAACAGAAAAACGCTCAAGTAATCAGCTTCACATAGCAAAAATGGTTGTCAAGCGTTGTGTAAATTCACCTCGTTAGGATAAATTGTAGGCAGGGATATATTCTCAGGATAGGAGCACGCACAAGGATCTACCTGGGTCAGAAATTTTTTGCCTTAGAACTTCACTTGGAAGCACAACAGTTTTTTGTTGTTTTATTTTTTATAGAGAATATCTTTAAGTAACGCCAAATGTTTTACTCAATCTAATGGGCAAAATTTTTTTACTGCTGCAAACCGAAGTTACAAAAAACAAACAAACAACAACAAATTTGACATTGCCAGGACCTTCATAATTAAGGATCATTATATCTGCAAGCAAGGTTGGGTTTGTTGTGCTCTCTTGAAAAGGTCTTCTCCAACAGAAACAATTTCAAGGCAGGGATGTCCTTAATTTGTTTTTGTTCAAATTTTCCATTAATTAAAGTGGTTCCATTTGTTATTTTTTCACTAAGAATTCTCAGGTAGTTAGAACTTTTCTGTTAAATAAAATTTAAAGCTTCATTTTTAAAGCTGAAGATTTTTATTGTTGTTTTTCCTGTGCCTATATACCTACACAGATCCCAGAAACATTACGAGTTTTTCTTTTTTTTTCGAATAATTCTAGAAGTAGTAAAAATCATCAGAAAATAAATAATTGGAAGAAAAGATGTGATTCTAAATTCGACAACATTTTTCTGTAGTCTGTTAAATCCCTTTTTAATAGGGAATAAGTCTACAGAGTTACAAAAATTCAGAGACATGGGTACAAATTACATTTCTAAGGAGATGGCATTAAAGCAAATAAAAAAAATTAAAACAGAAAATGAACTCGAAAGAGATTCATTATAAGCTGAGCGAAATTATCGAATGATAAAAAATAAATATTTTTAAACGCTTTTGAAAATAAAATGTCACCTCTCTCTAGAGAAAGTTCTGTAATTTTACACTATTCGCTGAATCTTTTAGAGCCATATAAAGGTCAACAAATAAATTGTATTTGCGGCTCGCGTATTGAAGATGACTCACAATCAGGGTATCGGAGCTGACTGATTACAACTGCCCCGGAGCAACTCCATCTGGGGTGGAGCTGATTCTTGAACGGAGCAATAGCGGGAGAAATTAATTGGAGTAGAAATTCGAACGGAGTTATAAATCGAATTAGATATATCATCTCCGGAGCGCTCCATGTCAGTATGTCATAGCGGAGATATTATAACTGCTCCGGTGTATCTCCAGCCTGGATCATGCATTTGTGTGCCTTGACTAGAGCGTTGCTTGAAATTGCTCGGAGAAGAGTATAAGTTTTATTCTAATACACAATTAATATCAGTATTTTCTAGGTGAAATTTCATTTTGTATTCACATATTTAATTTAATTCACCTGCTAATGCTTCACTCCGGAACGCAGCGTTTATCAATTTACTTTACAGCTCCAGAGCGATTTACTGAGTAATTTTTCCTAACTACTCTGTTCACAATGCATTGATGCACATTTGTTATATAATACTATTTTTTCCTACAGGACAAAATTTAAACTGAAACATATATGTACATACATTCTAAATGTATACAGGGTGTTCCATAAATTATGCACTATATTTAGGGACTTGTTTCGCTTGGGCGGTAGGATGACTTTTGTGACTTTTGCGTACTTCATCTGTTAACACCCTGCAACTTTCTTGTTGAATATGACTTTCATCTCAGTCCACAGTAAGCCGTTAAGATTTCCAGTGAATGTACAGCCCCATTTCGTCGGCAGGTATAGGACGTCAAAATCAAAAAGAAAAAATTCCTTAATTTTTTACATTTACACGATTTTTCCGCCAAATGCACGATCACAATAACACTCTCTTACCAGATTTAGGAACTCAGAATTTTACCTTTCATTTAATTCTGCAAAGCAAAAAGTTTAAAATTTAAAGACATTTTCATTCATACGATATTAAGCTTTGTTTTTTTATATTATTAAGCCAATCTCAGGGGAGGGATACCCTTTAATGCAAAGCACAGCATGGCAGGAAGGAGATAGGGAAGGATTAGGGGATATGAGAAGAGCGGCGAAGATGGTAAACTGTTCCACATTCGCCCTGTTCGAGATAAAAAAGCATCACGGAATATTACTGTGCGGCCGGAAGTAATTTGAAGGGTAAAAGAATGTGCGCAGTTTGTAGCGCGAGTATTGCATGCAGCAGGAATCATTCAACAAGGGATTAGTCTAGCTAGATATTTCATCGGAACATTGGCCATGCATGTAGCGATAAAAGAGCGAAACACTCTCTTTTGGACAATATCCAATGAAGCTAAGGCTATGCGGCTTGCATAGGACAGCTAGATTTGATGGGCTCAAATATTTCTTACACATTTATAATTTTTTATATTATTGGAACTATTTGGAGTTTGTTTCCTTTTAATTTTATTTTTTAATTAAAATTTGGATTGAGTAGCATAAACTTTTTTTGGATGACAGAAATCCAAGACATTTCGATGCTTCTTTGGCAACAGAGAATATTTCTATATATGTATGCATTTTCTATACACTAAAGAGCTTTCACGGCTTGATATAAAAATATACATAAGTCCATAGGGCGCTGTTAGTTATAATTTCGGTCCTTTACTATATTCCTATTTACAGTAATTTAATCTGTTAATTATGTTCCAGCAACTGTTTGTGTGTGGGCAGTATGGTCCAATTATGAAGGTGATCCGATTGGGCAGTGTCCAAAGTAGCAGGTTTTACGTTCAAAGGTCTTTTAAGGAATGAGGCCTCTCAAAAAGCGATGCCAGCGCCAATCGTTATCGTTGGCAGTTTTTCAAGAGTTTTCAGTATGCACAAATTTTCAGTCAATTAAATTTTTTTGTTCTCGAATTTCGGTAAACTGCATTTTACGTATGTGACAAAATTTACTGCTGATCCACCATTTCGTTTTTTTCCCTTTCTACGCGTTGCTGCATATTCCCAGATATAGGGACAAAAAAGTTTCAAATGTATTCAAATTAAAGGATTTTTTATGAGGAAGCAAATTTTCAGGAGTTTCTTTATTAATATCATATGTACAAAATATTTTGACAGTACTGACAAGACAGTAAAAAGGACTAGTCAGTAGGGGCGCGAGTCAGGACAGTGTTAGTTCTAGTTACGCATGTAACCCCCTAGCAGTGTTCGGCAAAATGTAATCTGATTAATGATTAACAATTACAATTAACCATGTAATCTGTAATCAGATTACTTCGTAACAGATTACTAATGTAATCCATTTCCATAATTACATAATGTAATCGATTAACGTGTAATGTGATTACAAGTTAATCTGATTACTCATTAATCGATTACAAGTTAATCCCACTACATTTTAATCTAATTAATGTAATTACATTTAAGACATTTAGATATTTAAGATATTTGTATTCTAATTCTTCATAAAACTCCCTAAAACTAATTTCGTACGAGAACAATACTATTTTCTTTCAATTCATTTCATTATATTATTAATTACTTTTAAGTAATCTACAAAGTAATCTGTTACTATGTAATTAGATTACAAAATAATCTAATTATATTGTAACAGATTACACATTTGATAGATTACATATTCTCTCATAAGTAATCTGATTGATATGTAATCGAATACAATTTAATTTGATTACTTTGTAATTTGACTAAACTGTAATGGAATTATTAATTAAATTATACTGCAATAAGATTACGCCCAACACTGCCCCCTAGTTAGATTTAAAAATATCAGATCAAGAGATTTTTAAAATCGTCACAATGGTCTTATGAAGAGTGAAAATTTGTATTGGCAGTGACAGTTAAACTATAAAGTCAAGAAGATGCTTTATCTCTTTCTTTTTGAAGCGGTGTGTATTACTTTTTGTTTCACTTATTCTCGTTAACTTTTTATATACTATAGATTTCTTGTATTTGTTTAAATTTTCGATTAGTCTTGATCCCTTTCGTTGTATGTATACTTGTAAATCTAGGTATATACTATATAAATACTTTCTATTGTTGTCAATAGTGTAAAGGTAATATTGTTGTGAAGGAACGAATCGTCTGGTTCTTGTCAGCCGATCTACTATAATTATTAAGAGCTGAGATTTTGTCTATTTATGTGTACATCGCTGATAAAGATTGGCCGATTCTGTCCTTAGTGTTAACGAATGACCTTTTGTTATTTTCCTCCAAATAAAGTGTTACTAGAGATCGGACGTGTTTTTGTAATTTCATAGTAAATTCCTACATAATATGAGTATATTATTATTTCTATTATTTATAGTGATAATTGCTTGTATTTATCACATCACAAATCGTTAAAAACGTTGACGAACCCCTTCAAAACGAGCTTATGGTGGTGTTCAGCGATGAAACTACAAAAAAAAAAATTAAAAAAAAGGAAGAATCAGTAATAATTTTATAAAGACATGAGTACTTATCTTATCTTGGCACCGCTCCCACGAAGTCTCTCGTTAAATTGCAGCTCCAGGGCACACATAAATGAATTCCTGAAATATTTAGAATAAGAAATGAATTATAAAATACTGAATTTTATACTGAAGTTACAACATAAAAACGTTACAACCAATGCATATCATCCTACATGCATATCACAAGCGTAAACAAATTACATATAAACAACAACAATACTGTGTAAAATTTCAAGTGGTGATATTATGCTGAATTTCAGTCATCAACACCTGGGAGTTTAACCAATGTATGGAAAACTACTAGTAGAATAGAAATTCTATTGAAAACTAAGTTCCGGTCGGGCAATTCAGGTAAAATTCTTATAAATTTCATTTGTTGACAGCTGCCGCGAACAGAATAAAAATGCAAGAAAACTTGCGAAAATCATATTGCTATGTTGTAACAATGTTACAAAATCACTTTACTAGAACTCGTAAGCAAAATTGCGCACCTGAATTATGTGATTAAGTGCATAAGCAACAAAGGTAAGTATCGCACCTGGTACAGGTTAGGATATTTACAGTCGGGAAAAATCAAAATATCGAACACACAAACATATAAATTCAACACACAAGCACTATTACTTGGCACCATTCAACACTTACCTGTAATTAAATCACATAAGGTCACTAAAAAACACTCGCGAAAAATTTGACGGCGCGAAACGATTACAAACCGCGGAACTGTCACCTTCATATATTGTCAACATATGACATATGAAATCGGGGTGTTTTTTAAAGAGGAACTCAGTGGCAGCGCTTAAAAAGTGTGAAAATATCTTCATGAAAAGATATTTAAGATTTTTAGTTTTCTCATAAGCATATTGAGAAAGAAAGAGATAGCTAGGGGGAACGAGCTAAATGAAAAATTGCGTTCCACACTTATATTATTGAAAATGGATGCCAAATTTTAATCAGCGCCATGTTATGGCATAATTTAAACTTTTTACCAGCTTTTGTAAGAAATAATAAAGAATAAGAATTTTTCATTGGAAGATAATAAAATGACAAATTCCGCATCGAATGAAAATAATAGCAATGAACGAAAATTTATTTTCTTGGAGAAATTTACATTATGGTATGTATGTATGTAGGTATGTAGGTTCCACAGAAAAATGGCGGTTGAGGCTCTATATAAAGAAATGCAGTGCCATGGATCACTCTCTTGCGTTTTCAAAAATCACAGAGTTAATATCACATACGAATTATAGTGCATAATATCTTTTTTGGTGAAATATTCTAATTGTGAAATTTGGTTTACTACCATCCAATAAGGTTTGTGCAAGCTCACATGCAATTAGGTGGAGGACATTTTAATTGTTTAGAAAACTAATTGGTGATAGTTTTAGTCAACAGTGTGAAATTTGGTGTAAAATTATTCCGAAGTTTTTTTAGTATTTTAATTTTTGTAGATTACTTGAATTATGAATAAATAGAATATCACATTAAGAATACAGTACGATTTAATTAAAGTAAAAATATAGTAGTAAATTTTCAGTGTACAATTAGTTTATGTCAGATGTCCCTCATCTTCCCGTCTTGGGTTAGCTTGGACAAATCTGTGAACTAATTTTGCTTGTTCGAATAAATGTGTATACATAGTATCTGAATACATTAGATAATTTTTAATTAAGATTAAAGTACGTAGAAACGTGAGGAACACTATAAATAAATCGAATGTAAACTTACTTCAATTTGTTCTGAATTTAACTTTCCGCTACACTAACAGTAACCACCCTACACTTACATTTTTTTGGTAATTCCATTCAGCAATTCCCTGTTATCGTAACAGGTGGTAACCCTAATACATATTTTTCTACTTAAAAACAAATCTATAATGGATGTATAGTAGTTTAACAAAGAGAAATATAATAGAAATGAAAAAGTCAATTTAATTTTGAAAATAATTTAAATCTTATAAATTTGAATAAACTGTACAACACACACCCTGTACATATTTGCCCAACTACCCAGTTTTCTTTTTCCAATACCAAAAGCAAAGGACAAAATTATCCTGAAAAAATTTTTGATAAAATTCAACAAAATATCCATCAGAGAGCTATCTTTGCTGAAAATATTCCAAAAATGTTACACGAAAAAGGATTTCTATTATTCGTTTTGCATTACAGAGAATCCTTTTCAGTATACCTACCCAATTCAAAAATAAGAAGAAAAAAATATTTACATAATCTCAAGTTAACCCTATCTCTCCGGAGGGAAAACATTTAATCTCTAGTCTCCTTAAGGGGACGGGGGGGAGGAGGAATATTTGAAATCCTACCGGATGTGAAAAGGATGTTCCTCGTTCCTCTTAAAGTTATAAAGAAAAATATTCATATGATGGATAAACAAAGCAATGTTCAACACATTACTGCCGCTCGATTTATACAGAACGGACGAAATATTATACACGCGCGCGTATTCGTATGTTTCAATTTTTAGTAGACTTCTACCTTCTACCCTGGAAAAATATGGGAGATTCCAATTCAAGTTGAATTATCTATGTATATTGAAAGTCATATAAAATTTTTGTGAATGAATTATACAGTTCGGTCCGATCAGTACTGGTTCAACATTCTCCTTAAAAGCTTAAAATAATGCATTATTTTTTTCTTTTGCACACTTGCTTGCTCCTTCGATTGGAATCATAAAATCGAAATCCACTTGCCAGGGAATATTTTCCTAGAGAAAATATTTTAAGCTGCTTCTAATGCACGATTCAGTGCACTTAACAGAAGTTTTTCAGAGTTTTCTTTGGAGATTGATTGATTGCATGCACAATTTCAAGTTTTCTCTATTTTATTAGACAAATCTGTGCGGAATATTACTTCTTGATGGAAATTGGTTCTATAATTTAAATATATTTTTATATCTGAGATGCAGATGAATTGGCGATGGGGTTACTTCTCCACAATGCGTCGTCAATTATGAATAATGAATGATTTTCTCTAATCCGCATGCATGAGTTGCTTAAGTTTGATCCCGAATAGCCATGCAAATCGTATATAGCGTCATCTTTTAAATTGATGATTTCCACAAAATTCGAGAAATTGCTGTTAGACATAAATTTCCAACCTCAGGTTTTATTAGCAAAAAGCTTTGTACCTCACCCGATTCGGAATACAGCAAAATGCCGAAGAATTATACGAAGCGAAAAGACAATAACAGAGTAACGACTTGGTAACGACTACGTCAACATTACTTGAACTCCTTTATGAAATATATTTATTTGGATGAGGTATTCTGATCGCTATAAAGAATTCTTACAGCCCTTCCAAGATTATAATTCCCAATTCTTCCCAGTCGGAATTTATATATAATTTAACGGTTCGTAAGAAAATACTGTACATTCCAGTTACGCGCAATCCTCCTGGTAGTCCTTCAGTTTTGTATATATGTCAATATTATTAAGAACTATTGCAATAAAATCTAAGATCTAGGAAGTGTAACACGTCCTTGGTTCCTATAGACACATACCATCAAACAGGGCCGGACTGGTTCTTGAAAGCGGCCCGTGCAAATAATAATAAACCAGATCCCAAGGGTCTTCAAAAATGTTTTTTTATAAGAGGCAAACAACCCAAATTATTAGGCTGATTTTCTACTGAACCGAGCACAAGGAGAGCAAGACAACATTTTGTATGAATATTGAATTCCATGCTAAATAAAAAGAAAGGAAGAAGAAGTTTGTCCCTGCCATTTTATGCTCCCCATCTATACTACACCTGATGATCATTGTCTTATATTACTTTACAAGGGTTGGCCAGAGGCTAACCAAGCATGCACTATTTCGCATATACTCCAAAAGCACAACGTGATTATCAAAATGGTCACACAAAATTCCTGGCTCTATTTAATAGTAAAGGAAATTACTGCGACTATTGAGTGTGAAGATTTCAGAACAGTTATAAAGTTAGTAAGTAAAGGTATACTGAATCTCAAACCGAAATATATTATGAAAATTGGGAATGTACTTCTCACAACTTCTAACACTTTTTGATTGAATTGATACCGAAAGTTGATTTAGAATTAGAGACACATGAATAGTTCAAACAACAGAATCCAATTTTCATGGCCGAAATGAAATTGCAGTTAAAATCACCAAACGCACTCCAACTACCTCGAAGTACAAAAAAATAAACTAAAAAACTTCCATTTAAAGGTAGAACAAGTGGAAAAAGACCGGGCATTACGATCGTAAAGTCAAAACCAAAGGAGTCATTCAATAGTATTCGGAATTTCAATATGTCTCTTTGTCATACTGTCAATAGTGTTAATAATAAAATTAGTAAGATTTACTAGATCAAATAGCCATTTACAAAGCAGGTTTCCCAGTATTAACAGAAAAGAAAGAAACCACGGTTGACCCTAATAGCCAATCTATTTCCACCAAACAAACTAATAACCCCAAAATCAAGACACCATCGATACCATTAACTACTACCCCTACTGTGAAATTCTTTCGTGCGGGAGAAATATTAAATTATTTCAAAGTCACTAATATTAGTCTTTTAAAAAAGTGGTTATTTTGATATTTACCACAAAAGGAATTAATTATTTGTTCAAAATTTTAAACGCAAAAGCGTAAGTTGAATTAATTAATTGAAATTTTTTTTTAGCAATTTATAAATTTTTCTAAGGTATTGAATTATATATAATAAACGTAAATAAGTATAAATAAAAATTTCGCGTTTATTATAAAGTTATAATAGAATAATTATACGAATTATAAACGTAAAGATTACTACATGTAAAAGATATAAAAAAATATATATATAAATTGTTAAAACTTTTTATAGACAATTATTTTTGTATACTTTATACTGATCAATGTGAGTAAAGTAAATCGACAGGAATAAAATACAACTCCTTCTTTCGAGAAAGATTATAAATAATAGCTACACACAAATTATTTTATGTAATTTCTATTGCTTATATTTGTAAAAAAAAAAAAAAAGTGTATTAGTTTCGCTGATCATAGTTCTTTTTATACCATCTATATCTATTAGAATATGAGCTAGAAGAATATATATAAAAAAAAAATTATGTAAAAACTGAAATAAAAGGTAAAGAAATAATATATATATCAAAAATTGAAAAACAGAAAAAGTAATTAGAAATTATATATTAAATGTGAGGTGAGCCATGTGTTACAACTACGTAAGGAAAATAAAACAAAAATATGATAAAATAATACAAAAAAAAACAAAAAGAAGGGGAAAAATGTATCTCTGTAAGCAAAGTGTATATTATGAATTTATTTCCGTTACTGAAGGAAAAGAAACTCTTTCTTAGTTAAAGATGTCATCTTCAGGTATTTCTAAAACCTATCAATTCTCTTTATGATTTCTACATATTTTCGTCACTTATAATAACGAACCGAACCACTAACTATAATACAATCCCAAAATTCATACCCTAACGAAGGCTTATAGTCTTCGCTTCAAAGGGGTGGGAGGAATGTAATGTAAAAGTGTTTGGAGTTAAGTGCTGATCAGTTATTGCAAAATATATAACCAAGAAAAGCAATTGTGAGGCAATTGAATTTTTTAGGGTATCGACCTATAAGGTATTGATTATTTATTTCGCAATAGCTGATCAACTTTAAATTTCTAAAAATACGCTAATTCCGCTGATCCTAAAATATGAAGCAACAAATGCAAGTAGGTCAGTGTGAAAACTTGAAGAAAGGTTCTTGAAAGAACTGAGGGCGAGTGATTGGATACGGGCGATTGAAGACGGACGGAAAAAGATAGATCGGGCTAGTGAGTAAAGATAGTAATTGATTTGGTATCGAAAAAGCGTGTAACGGAAATTAAACAAATAAGTGTACAAAGTTATAAGGAATATCAATAAATAAAACAAATAAGTGAAAAAGCCTGATAAATACACGTATATGAAATTAAAAACTTTTCGGTTGTTTTTTCTAAAACCATTCCCATCTTAAAAGAAATATACCTACCTGTACATATGGTATGCATAGTATATGTTAAGAGCGGTTGGCCCTTTCACACTTAAAATTAAAACTAAACAAGTAAAAAAGCTAGAATTGGTCTAAGACCAATTCTTATGATACCCTAGATGAATGCCCGTATTAAATTTCGTATGGTCACCGATCTATTCAAGTATTGATTTTGAAGTTGTTTTTCGCATATATTTCTAGAACAGTTTGTCGTACAGAAAAACTGGTAATAACCAATTTTATTGCATTTCGTATTCTGCAGAAGTTCTTAGTACAATAAAACTGTCTTGGACTGATCGTTTTCAAAGTATACGTAAAAAACCGATATTTTTATATGGCAACACCAAGAAGGAGTTGCCCGATTTAGTTCATTTTATTTGATAATGTAGTAAAAACATCATGTACGAAATTTCAGCGTTCTCAGGCAGTGTCCAAATATATAGCGGAAAACGAAGTTTTTATATGGCAACCCCATGAAGGAGTTGCCCGATTTGTCTCATTTTCGAACTTAATTTTACTTTTTTTTTAAAGTCCGTGTACAAAATTTCAGCTCTTTAAGTATACGCGTTCTCGAGTTATCGTGCGCACAGACGGACGGACGGACGGACGGACGGACGGACGGACGGACGGACATACGGACGGACGGACGGACGGACATGCAAAAATCGAAATAACTTTTAATATTATGAATGGATGTCCAATCCATTTTGCTCTACCATCATTATTTCGAGGTGTTACAAACGGAATGACAAACTTAGTATACCCCTATGATTTCATCTAGGGTATAAAAAGGGTTTCTTTGTCTAAACAGTATCCGACAGACAAACAGTTTTACTTACACAGCTGTAACAAGAGTAAGGCAAGGGAGGCAGACGTTGAACCCGAGGGTCGCCAACCGTTGAAAAAAATGATATTAACAACATTTGCCTTTGACAAATATTAATTATTTTTGATTCTTAACTGTTAAATAAATTTTTTGTTCTCGATTTGAATTTAC